>QZGG01003214.1:0-26436 GCA_006409495.1 Sedum album
TGACGGAAATGCCCCTGAGGAAATCTACTACTAAAATGGGCTGAAATTTGAAACGTATCGGCCCAATAAGAAGCTTCACAAAAACCCTAATTCTCTCCAGGAGGGCGGAATCCTAAACCTCTTGTCACCGTAAGTCTCCCTTCCGATTACCTTCGTTTCGGTACTCAGTTTTTCATCCAATTCATCTTTTTCAATTCCTCGTTTCAATTTTTAAAAACCAGGGTTTGTTTAAAAGCTTGCGTTTTTAATGTGTTATGTTTTAATCTGACGAATTGAATAAATGTTCTTGTTTCAGAACGTCGGATTAGAATGAGGTTGGAAAAGTGTTGGTTCTGTTCTTCGACAATCTATCCTGGCCATGGAATTCAGTTTGTTCGGAATGACGCCAAGGTACAAAATCTTACGCTTAATTTGCAATTTCTAAAATTTGTTTTGTTGATTTGTTATGTATTCAATTGTAATGAAATTTAGCGCAGATTTGAAGTTGCAGTTGCAGTAGAGGGATTTTAAGTTATCCGTATTGTTTTGTATTTCAGATATTTAGGTTTTGTAGATCTAAATGTCACAAGAATTTTAAGATGAAGAGGAACCCTCGTAAGGTGAAATGGACTAAGGCTTACAGAAGGTTGCATGGAAAGGATATGACACAGGTGATGATTAAATGTTTTAGCTTTCTCTTGTGTGGATTATTTGGCATTGATGTTCAGTCTAGATGAATTTGTCGTCATGTCTGAGTCTGGTATTTACGTGAATTTTTGTATTTAGGATTCGACATTTGAGTTTGAGAGGAAGCGCAATAGGCCTGAGAGATATGATAGAACTCTTGCAGAGAACACTTTGAAGGCAATTAAGAAGATCGACAAGGTCAGAATTGACAGAGAAGCCAGACATCATAAGCTCAGGTATTATGCGCTCATAATAGTTCTTTTTGTGTTTTTATATAACGTACTACAATTAGTTTTTATCTTGTGTACTCAACTTTTACACAGGATGAAAGGAAATAAAGCCCAAGATCAGAAAAGGGATGTTAGAGAGCTTGATCAGAGTATTCACCTCGTCAAAGCCCCGTCAGCTTTTGCACTTGATCCATCACGCACTCTTCCAAAGATCATTGCCAAAGCTGATCAGCCAAAACGTAACGACGACCAGCCTATGAACGATTAAGTCTACGAAGACTTTCCTTTTACGGTCATCCATGAGTTCCCAATGCTGCTTCACATAAGAGCTTTTAGTTTTGTTTGCTGCTGTGGTCAGTGACTTTTTATGTCTCTCATTGTGTTTTCCAAAAACTTATTTTAGACAGGACATCCTCATATCAAGTATATCAAAAATCTTTAGTTTTCCTGTCTAATAATTTCTCTAACATAAACATTTTTTAATTATAATTTATGAAAGGTTTACGGAAAGTTATGAATTACTGACAAATGAGGAAATACTTTCCATTTGTGAAAAAATACTTTCCATTTGTGACAAAAATCTTTTGAACTGAATATAAAGGTTGACTGGTCTCAAATTGGTCACTAAAATATTAATAATTTCTTGAATGGCTCAGCTGCATTTAATGCTCTTGTTCTCTAGTCTTTTTCTATGCAGATTAAATTTCTTTATTGAATGGTTTATAATGATGGTAGATGTTGCTGATGATGTGAGCATGACAAATTGCATGAAGGTGGAGAAACAGGGTTTTCTGAAAGGAGGAATCTGAGTTGAACTAGTTGTCAACTTGTAAGAATTGTACTGCACTGCAAACCCTTCTGCTACCCATGCCTGCAAACCCTAATACGCTTTACAGCAGGTTATTTTCTCACTTGTCATTTCAACTTCATCATCACCCATTCATTGTTATTTCACTTCACTTCAGCATATTTGTGTACAGGATTACTATGCAACAATTTGAGTTACAGTCATAGTATTCATGTCGTCGCCCAGTCGACGACTGGACGACGACATGTCGTCCCGGCGTAAATAACTCAGGGCGTCGAGCACGCTTGGACGATTCGCGGACCCTTAAGGAATTTTTCTGCGAACCCTTAAGAATTAAATTTAATTCTTAAGGGTCGGCGGAAAAATTCCTTAAGGGTCCGCGGATATCCAAATTAATTTACAAAATATACCCTAAACTACGAGAAATTGTAATAAAATATACCCAGAAATTAGTAATTTATTTATTTTTACAATATATCAGTATTATTTTAAGCTAAATTAATATTTTTTTATATATTAAATACATATTACGCCGTAACGCCATGTAACATTTAGACTTTCGCCATATCGTCTAGACGGTTTAGCGGTAGATAAGCGCCGTGATTCGCCGAGGCGCCGTGAAAACAATGGTTACAGTGACCTTAAAGATTGAGGTTGGGACAAAGAATGAAGAAAAAAGAAAGCTAAACAAAGATGCAAGTCCATGGAAAAGAAAGCTGATGGACAGTGTGTAGAAATCTTATTTCTCTTATTCATCTTGTGAGTAACAGTACATGATTTATATACAAGTATTGGATCAATATAGATCCACAATATCTGCCTGTGATAGTGCTAGTTCTTCAATGGTGATTTGCATTTAAATGTGCTTGATTGTCTGTGATTCTTTGGCTTGATTCTGGCTGTAATTGTGGCTGAGATTGAATAGTGCTAATACCCCCCTTCAAACTAGAGGGCCTTGCGCAGACTAGTTTGGAAACTAGAGTTTGATGACGTTGATGATGTAAGGCTTTGGTTAAAAAATCTGCCGGTTGGTCTACAGATGGTATAAATCGAACCACATGACTTCCGATGGCCACTTTTTCTCGGACAAAGTGATAATCCAATTCGATATGTTTTGTGCGTGCATGAAAGACTGGATTTGATGCCATGTAGGTAGCACTTAAGTTATCACAATATAAGAGGATGGGATGATGAATATTTGCTCCAAGCTCGAACAGTAGGGAAGCTAGCCAAGTTGTTTCAGCGCAAGCGTGAGCTAAGGCTCGGTATTCTGATTCTGCGCTGGACCGGGCAATTGTTGGTTGCTTTTTAGAACACCAAGATACCAAATTGGTACCAAATTGCTACTCTTTTGATGCTACATACACACTCTCACTCTATTTGCTCATTCATTCACCACTCCAGTGTAGGGGGGAGTATTCGGGAATTTCCCGAATTTCCGACCCGAAAAATTTACCGAAGAAAATTTCCCGATACTAAATTTTTATTCCGTTTCCCGACCCGACATTTATCAATTTACCGACAATTCGGTAAATCGGAAAATCGGTAAAATCGGTAAATTTACCGATTTTACCGAATTTCCCGAATCTTTTTTAAAATAAATCTAATATATTATTTTAAAATAATAATTCATCAAATCTAAACTTGAATCATGCTTAAAATCATGTCAAATATATTTATGTTTCAAAATATACTCTTAGAAATAAAAACAAAAATATTGAGACTAATTTAATTGTCAAATTAATGTAATATTTAAATATTTATAGTAATTAAATTATATTTTTTCGGGAAATCGGGAAATCGGGAAATTTCCCGAATTCAAAATCTATTCCGTTTCCCGACACTTTTTTCCCGAAACTAAATCGGTAAATTTACCGATTTTCCCGATTTACCGATTTTACCGACCCGAAACTTGTCGGAAAAGAAAAATCGGTTCGGTAAATCGGAAATTCCCGATTTTTGCTCACCCCTACTCCAGTGTATTGTGTACGTGTCTCATTCCTCAAATTGATGCTCTATCATATGACATGCTTTCAAAGTATAGTGTCTGGTTGCTGGTTACTCCCTCCGTCCCGCTTTGTTTGTCCAAAAGCACAAAATGCACGGTAATTAAGGTAGAAAGAAGGTATAAAATGTGTGGTTGAGAATAAATGATTAATAAGTAAATGAGTAAAAAGTAAAATGTGTGGTTGAGAATAAAGAAAAGTGGACAAACTTAAGGGGACACCCAAAATGGAAAGTGGACAAACATTATGGGACAGAGGGAGTATTAGCTAGCTCTAGTCCACTCACAAATGTCATCATCATTCATGTACATGTACTCCCTTTAGCCTGTCTGATGCTTGTAGTGCTCGATCAATGGAATTCATGACACCCAAAAGTTGGCTTCAACTAACTTCAGACATCCAATATGCTACTTAAATTCTATATTCAGCTACCTGTAGGAGCTCTAGCTGTCTAGGGTTCCCTCCAAAAGGGAGACTGTGCTGGATGTTTCACATGCTTTTGGGATCATAATATTTCTGATGCAGACATATAATTAAATTTATAATGTTTACTTTTATGAATCTATATTGATGAACCAAAAGTTCTAAAAAGTGATGACAAAAAGCTTTGTAGGGTATCAAATATTTTGTAGGCCATTCAATGGACTAGGAATATCATGGATATTGAATGCTTTTCCTTGGTCCAATCATCTTAGTGAATGAAGTAATCTCAACTTCTGTGTTCAAATCTCTAACTTAAGAGTAACAGAACACCTAGAGGAGATTTAGAAAATCATTGCATGATACATCTTCATTAGGATCAGATTACAGGGAGGAGAGAATACAGTGACCAATTAAGAAGCTAAAAATACATGCCCTAAACATTTTAAAGCATGAGAGTGGACAAACATGCACATATTATGTCTAACACATATTAGGAGTAATTGTGCAGTCCATCTCCCAAGGAAAGCAATGTCAGTGTTTTATTTGGCCCTAGTAACAAGTCAACCATTCTCTTCTTCCCAAAATCCGCCCACACACTCATCATCTGATAGAAGATAGTAACCCAACGATCTGTCACATACATGCACACTTTTGAGGTTAGTACTGTAACCTAGCTTACTCAGCTTACTCATTCAGAGGTCACCTTCTTGATAAATTCCTTTCCTTCGTTTTGAGCTGTTAATAAGCTTATAGATTATTGTTGTTGCCCCAAAGACTTTCAATTCCTCCTTCATGATCAACCATGAACCTAAAAAAACTCTGATCTTGTTGTTGTTACTATTATCCGCCGAATTCGTCTCCGAAGCGGAAATGTTGTAATATTTATGATTATGATCAAAGTCACTTCGACCAAATACTGGAAACCCTTCAACCTGACTAATCGTACCAGCTCCATGATAAAAACTAGAAGAGCTTCTTGAATTGTCACCCTTTTGTTTCTTGTAAGCAAAGTCATTCTTGTTATTTGAGACCAGATAGTGTTAATGCTTTCCCATTTATTCTTGCACATCAAGGAACTCTTATTGCTTCCTAAACTAGCCATCCTTGTTGCAATTCCTCCCAGAGAACAAACGCTTGACCCCATTTGCTTTCCCTGCAAATTTGTTCGAATTTTGGCTCTAAACTAGCTCTTAGTTGCACCAGCTTTGTGATCTCTGATTCCTCCCATTGGATATTATGATCAGTCTCATTATGAGCCCTAAAAATAACTGGTTATTGTTAAATGCTTCTAAAATTTCTTGCCCCTTAAATTTGCTTAAACTTCCATCAAACTGGCATCTCGAGATTCAATCCACTGCCTTTCACTTGTCCAAAACTTGCGCTCCCTCTCCGTCCTCTCCTCCTCCCGTTTCGTCCATTCTTCCTCCCTTAAAACCCTATCTTGTTCTGTTTGCTCCACAGTCTTCATAATCTTAGCCAACCAAACCTCTTGCATTCTATCAAACTCCTCATTTGGGTGTCTATAAACTCCTTTATCTTTTCCCTCCAATTTCTTCTGCCTCTCCTCTTTTTAATCCCTTTATTCTCACTACAACCATTTTCACGCACACTATTTCCATTCGAATCAACGTTGTCCTCCGATGAAGAGGTACTAAAGTCAGATGAATTACATGACAAGCTAAGGCTGCCAATTATATTGTTGACATTGCTTCCCAACTGAAGTGTGTTTGTTGGATTGCTGCAAGATGTTTTCTTCAAAGCATCAAAGCGTATTTGCTCTGAAAAATGGCTTACTTCTTGAAGAGGCAACAAAGAAGTATCACTACTAGTTTTTGTCTCTCCGTAGAGGGCTTCAAGTTGTCGAAAAAATCTGTAATGCTTACCGTCTTGTCTACCAGCTTTTCCCTCCTTAGTCTTCTTATAATACTTGTACAAGTTCTCAAACTTTTCCCTGCATTTCTTCCCACTTCTTATGTATCCATGCTCATCAGACATGATCCTGCTAAGAATGAATCCTCTTAGTAATCAGCAACCATCAACTTAATGCATATGATTAAAGTGTGACCTTAATTACCCATCAATATTGAGAATACATTAGATACTTATGGTACACAAAAATTATGGGTAAATTATAGAAGAAGGGTTAACAGTTATGGTGCAATAATTTGTCAAAATATACCAAGATAGATCTGCTGATTAAGCAACCCAAATATTGTAATTTGAACAGAAACTCCATTATACATAGACAAGAGAGAAGGCAACTCATTGCTTCAACAGACAGAAATCCAGACAAGGTTTGTGACACGAAAGAAGAAAACTTTAAAAGTGAATAACCAAAGAAGAAAGCAACACCTGATCAGTCCCAAACTGCAGTTCTTAGTATTGTCATTTTCTACCACAAAATTAGCAAATCATCATCACTGAGAATCGATTAAATTTATGAATAATTTTTGTTCAGATGTATAGTTCATTCTGGTATATGTAGATTAAAACTGGAAGAAGAAGAAGAATTAAGAAACTGAATTTAAGCCAGAGCTAAAAGAAGAGAGCTTCAAAATAGAAAACTTAGGGTTTTCTCTTTGTTTGCATGCATAAGACAAACCTAGAGATTTCATCCCACAAGGGACCTTTCTGGTTAGATTCCTTAAACTTATGATCAATCCGAGATCTGATCTCAAGAAGTGTTAGTGTCTCTTGTCTTGGCCATCTTCCAGCTCCACCGCTACACACATTAGCCTCACTAGTACTCTCCATAGCAACCCCCCCACTCGTGCTTGAACATGTATTATTGTTATGCATCATCATTTCCTGATGTTGAGTTTGAAGCTGATGATGATCAGTGTCTTGCATCAACTGCTGCTGATAATTTTGGTTCTGGTGAGCCATCACAAGCATGTCAAAGTGATGAGCCGCTGAATTAGGGTTTCTGGCGTCACTCATTTCACCTTGATGCATCGAAGTTGTATGATAAAATGGGGTTGGGGCCATCCCTAAATCAGGCAGGATAACACTCTCATTATACTGATGTTGTTGTTGAAGATGATGATGGTGATCCTCGTCCATTGAGAACACCGATGAAGAAGAGAGATATTTTCCAGAGAGAGATGAAACTAAGTCTAACCTTGGTGGGTTAATTGAGAGTATTTAGAGATGGAGAAAGAGGAGAAGAAGATGAGGTGATGAGAGAGCGGTTGAGACGGATCGTGTCGACAAACTTTGAGAGTGGAAAAGGGCTGTGAATTTATGAACAGAGAGAAGGGAGGTGGAGTTGGACCCACCAAAAACAACTAGTGTGTTGTGCTTGTGTTGTGGTGCACACCATGATATTTTGTCTCTACGATAGATATAGAGCATAGATGGTCCGACGATGTTCGGTTGATAAGAAAAGGAGAGTGACTGACACGTGTCGAATGCAGATAGGACTAGTGGCGTTCAGACTAGCATTTACTTGCTGACGCATCCAACAGTCGTACATGTCCAACCCTTTCTAATTTTTCTGTAGAAAGAAAATAGTAATTAAAATTTCATACCATGATTAAAATATGTTTGAAAATGCTGAGATTTTTGCCTAAGACATCGTATAGAAAACATGATTATGAATAATTTCGATTAAGATTTTCTTAGCTATATATAAACATGCATGCGCCATGTGACAGACAAAATCTGTGACATTTATGATTTATCAATTACACAATCTGAGTGCTAAAGTGACAAGGAATTTGAATTGATTTTTCTTCTTCTCTTTCTCTCTTCTTTTCTCCCCTTTCCAATTTTGGTAGCATTAAAAGCTCTCCAGCCCAGCAATGACCTCTGACACCCTAAAATCAAGTGAAGCTTCAACATGCAGTTCTACCATGCGTCCGATTTTGTCTGTTTTTCTTTGTAGAGAAAGATGGGTTAATTTTGAATGAGAAATTACGTATGCAAATATGATCCATGTTTTTATTTGCTGCATATTCCCTTAAACATTTCTTTTGATGGTATAGCACTTCAATTATTGTGAACTCGACAACTTTCTTTTATATCACAATGATGATGATGCCCGACACAAACTTGTAGACATAATTATTATTTTAATCATACGTACGATGTAGGGTGCACCTCACCACTGGTTGAATGTGTTTTTATCATTTCAAATCAGATGAAGTTAACAGAACACGAAGATTGCGTACGAAGTCCTTAGCAGTTAGTACAAATAGAGTGTAAAAACATTTAAGTTGAGACTGTACGAGTTCAAGCTCTAAATACATTTGTTGCTCAGTACAACCGAATTAATTGGGTACTTGATCGAGACAACGCAACCGAATTACAGATTTGATACTTTGCTGCTTGGCATGTCAAAACAACTGCTAATCTCACTCTCCTTATTCACTGTCGTCTTCAAATGTATACATATTTGTATATTATTCGCATCACCCTATTGAATTCATTCAATCCCGATTCACAGAGGTCGGTGATTCAAACCCTGTGACATAAAAATCAAATGATCAATCTTTCCTAATTTGAAGAAACGTTCAAGGGAAAAGTTAGGGCTAACACTGCGGCCCGGCCCACATGCAGCAGGTGCAGTCTGGTTATCTGAGACATGCAAAATGGACCTTTTACCAATCCTATAAAATATTGAACTACTCTTTTTTATTGAAAAATTGAACTATTACTCATTCTACAAAAAATGTCACTTTGAAAATGCCATAATTTAATAATACCAATTAATGATTTAGTGATTGGGATTGACACTTTCATAAAATAAATAAAATCGAAGATAATTAAATTTTATTATCTGAAAATGTCATAATTAAATGTCACGTATGAAACCCGCAAGCCGACCCGAGATCCGATCCATCATCATCCTCCTCCTACTCAATCTCTAGGGCTCCTTCGTTGATCGAATTCTCGTCGCCGATCTACTCCCGTCCGTAATTTCACATCTCCGGCGACATCTGCGTCGAAGAGGTATTGTTTTGGAATATTCCCGATCGGGTCATTTCTAGTCGATTTCATCGATTTAGCGGATTTAGTTTCAGTGCTATGATTTGCTCAGATGTGGATTTGTGTTGATTCTTGGATCTTTGTGTTTATAAGCTTGGTTTGGTTACTGTGTGTTTTAATGTAATTGAATGGATCTTGTTACTCTGATTAAATGCTTGATCAGCTGATTACTGATAGAGAGTTGGAGAAGTAGGGTTTGGGATAACAGACTGTTAATGTGTAGATGGTTGTGGAGTACTGAACCAGTGGAAAAGAATCAATTAGGTATTTGGGTGCATGCAATATTTATAAACGGATTTATATCAGAGTGGATTCGTTGAGATTTGTTTTCGTTGTAAACTATTTGTGTTTCACATCTATTTACTGATTGAATCGGTAAATACTTGTTCGAGTGTGTTGACAGTTCAAATATTAGGCCTTTCCATCAGTCAAAGTGATGGCGGCTTCAGAAGAGAACAACACTCTATTCCCCATTTTTATTTTCACAATGATGGCTTTACCTCTGGTGCCTTATACGATAGTGAAACTGTGTAATGCTGCGTCAAAGAAAGCAAAGATAATCAATTGCCAGTGTTCAGTCTGCTCTCGCTCTGGGAAATACCGTAGGAGCATTTTCAAACGGGTTTGGTTCTGTTATATCACTGCAGTTGGCTTCTTGTTTTAGTTAGCAGTTCAATCTTACACTTTTACCATTTGCTACCTGATCAGATATCTAACTTCTCAACCTGGAGTAACCTAACTCTTGTGTTGCTATGGATTGTGATGGCATCATTAATATACTACATCAGGCAAATGAACACTGAGGTAATTATTTAGCGACTTTATTTTCTGTGATATACCATTTTCTAATTTTGTTTGTATGTTACGCTTGTGTCAATACAATCGAACATTTATCCTATCGAACTTTCAGATGTTCATATATTTTCATCTATTGAACTGATATTTTTGTTCAGAACTGATTTCTGTTGCACCGGTTATTGAGCTCAGGTTATGTTTCAAATTAACGGGTTTCAATATGCTCTTTATGTAGGTTCAAGTTTTTGAGCCATTCACAATTCTTGGATTAGAACCAGGCGCCTCAGATTCAGAAATTAAAAAAGCTTATAGACGGCTTTCCATTCAGTATCACCCTGATAAAAATCCAGATCCAGGTTTTTATCAGCTGTTTCTTTATTATGACACACCAAACCAAAAAAAATCAGTTCGATACCCTTGAGCTCTAACATATGTCACCCTCTTCTGCTCTTTTCAGAAGCACACAATTACTTCGTTGAATATATTTCGAAGGCATATCAAGCTTTGACTGATCCTGTATCCCGTGAAAATTATGAGAAATATGGACATCCGGACGGGAGGCAGGTAGTGTGTTGTTTTATGAGCTGAAGCAGTGTCTGTGTTATCTCTAATCATCTGCACTGTTATTGCTTTTTATAACAGGGCATGCAAATGGGTATAGCACTCCCGCAGTTTCTGCTCAATATTGATGGAGCGTCCGGGGGTGTCCTGCTACTTGCAATAGTGGGAGTTTGCATTCTCTTGCCGTTAATGATAGCTGTTGTGTATCTCTCAAGGTCCGCTAAATATACTGGAAATTACGTCATGCATCAAACTTTGTCAGCCTATTATTATTTCATGAAGCCATCTTTAGCACCGAGGTATTCTTTTTAATCTGCCTCTTTTTCGTTTTCATTTTATGTTTTCGGAGTCAGTGTCATTGATCTTAAAGACACGAATGCTGACATTTATTTGTAATGTACAACACTTAAGTTACCCCAAGTCGCCATTATCAGTGTTGTTGCATATTCGGATTTTCAAGATAAAAGATTCAACCATCCTTACAGATTAAACTTGGTAAATGCAGCAAGGTTTTGGATGTCTTCATAAAGGCTGCGGAATATATGGAAGTCCCAGTTCGCCGCAGTGATGGGGAACCTCTTCAAAAACTGTTTGTATTAGTTCGAAGTGAGTTAAATCTGGACCTTAAAAACATTAAGCAAGAGCAAGCCAAATTTTGGAAACAGCATCCTGCTCTTGTAAAGGTGACAACATATTTGCAAACCTTACATCCACATTTCTTTTTTGTGGCTAAGACACCTCTCTTGATTTTCTTGGTTCAGACGGAATTGTTGATTCAAGCCCAATTAACTCGTGAGTTGGATGCACTCACTCCATCTTTATATGGTGACTGCAGACATATGCTTGAACTTGCCCCTCGTCTTCTTGAAGAGCTAATGAAGGCATCACTTTTTACTATCCTTTGTTATTACAGTTACATTAATAGCATCCAACTTATGAAAGTATTGTTTTTATCTAAAGTATACTTAATCATCAGCATTTTTCTACTTTTTTGAAACACAGATGGCAGTCCTACCCCGAACTTCTCAGGGTCATGGGTGGTTGAGGCCTGCAATTGGAGTGGTTGAACTTTCTCAGTGTATCATCCAGGTATGTCACTGTCTGCACAATGATTTCGGTAACAGCGCCATGTCGTTCCATTCTTTTTCTCTGTGAACGTGTTAACTGGTACTGGTACCATAACACCATATATTATGCAAGTGATTTTTTTATTATATACAATTTGACCTTTTTCTAGTAGTGTCTTTTTGTCTACTTTTGATACTCCTGATAGCATGCACACTACGGAATGAACAATATACTCACATTATTTCCTTTAACATATAATACTTGGTATATATTCTTGTTTGTACTATTAAACAAGATGTTCATCTATGGTGGTTAGGTTCTTATTATTAATGCTTCTTGCCGTCAAATTATGTGATGCAGGCGGTTCCATTGAGTGCTAGAAAAGCTGGTAGTGGGTCTAGTGATGGAATTGCCCCATTTCTTCAGCTACCACATTTTAGCGAGGCGGTTGTCAAAAAGATTGCTAGGAAGGTAATACAGTTGAACTTTCAGCTTCAGCACAACTACAATTGCCTTTTACTAGACGGATGAGTCTTTTGCTTAACATAAAAATGGAAATTCCGTCTTTTGTTTATTGTTTGACAGAAAGTGCGTACTTTTGAAGATTTTTGGGATTTGAACTCACAAGAGCGTGCCGAGTTGCTGACACAAGTTGCTGGATTTTCTGGTCATGATGCTCAAGACGTAGAGATGGTTCTCGAAATGATGCCCTCTATGCAAATTGATATCAAATGTGAGACAGAAGGTGAAGAAGGAATACAAGAAGGTGACATCGTCACGATGCATGCTTGGTTAACCATGAAACGTGGGAGTGGCTTAGTTGGTGCACTTCCGCATGCTCCTTATTTTCCATTTCACAAAGAGGAGAATTTCTGGTTGCTCTGGCAGACCCGCAGACAAATGAAGTTTGGTTATCCCAAAAAGTCAGCTTCATGGATGAGGCAACTGCCATCACGGCTGCTTCAAAAGCAATTCAGGACTCCATGGAAGGGTTTGGAGCAAGTGTGAAGGATATACAACTGGCTGTAAAAGAAGCAGTTGAAAGAGTTAAAAGTGGCTCGAGGTTAGTAATTGGGAAATTCCAATCTCCATCTGAGGGAAATTACAACTTGACGTCTTATTGCCTCTGCGATGCCTGGATTGGTTGTGACAAAAAGACTAATTTGAAGTTAAAGGTCATGAAACGTAGCCGAGCAGGTACAAGGTCTGGGGCATTGCCTGAGGAGGGACCCGCAGCTGAGGATGGTATTGAAGAAGAAAATGATGAAGAAGAAGAGGGTTACGATGATTATTCAAGTGAATACAGTGAAGATGAAGATGACGGAAAAGATACCAAGAGCACAGGAGCTGTGGCTAATGGCACTGTCGAACACAACGATTCAAGCTCTGGTGAGTCAGGCAGTGATGATGAATAAAAAGCTAGAGAAGTAGAAATCTTTTTTGGTGTCCTTTGAAGATCTCTGTTTGCCTACAGAGGGTTTTGTCACAACTATGGAAACTGCAAGCCTCCATTTGTACCTTTCACAGCTGACAAATTGAGTGATAGTTGTTGTACCTCTGTATTGCTAAGGATGATAGACTTTCTACTCACTTTGGTTGTTAATTTGTTATAGTATCTCAACACAGTTGTTACCAACTGGTTTGCTTATTTTAAAGTGAATAGATTGATACTACATTAGTGTTAAAAATACTTCCTAGACTTGTATGTTATGCACTCAGCTATCTATATTGACATACATATGGAGTGATGATGTCATAGAGGAGGTTGTGATCGAGTATTTTTGTTTAAATTTATATACTCAAGCAAGCCATGGTCCATGCTGTGGCCTGAGCTTTGGTATAGTCTCAATCCTCAAATAATTCAGATTTGTCGCGACCAACCCGACCTCCCTCTTTTAAAAATCCTGTACTAAAACTCTTCTGGTTCATAAATTTGTCTTCAATAAAAACAACAGAAAGTTATAGGACAGAATAAGAAATAGAAGTATCTAATTAAGTTTCATGCATTGGCAGTCTTGTAATATTATCAACTGTAAAGATCGTCTTCATCAGCTGCGGCTGCAGTGGCAAAGGGATCAGCTGTGCCTGCATCTGCGCCGCTGGACTCTGGGAATCTGAACTCCGTTCCAAAGCCTCTGGACTGTTGGAGTGTCTGGGCAAATGCTTGATATTTCCTGATGTCTGCGTCACTGACACTGCGACGTGCATACTTCATTGATTCTTCAAAGTGTGCAGCCCTGATTTCAGCCACCTCGTCATCGACATCTTCTTCCATAGCTTCAGGGTTTGCAGCTCTTCTCTTTTCCCTCTCAATGTCCTGGACATAAAAGAAACAACTAGTGTGAGATGATATCACTCTAATGGAATAGACTAGTAAATATAATGGAAATAGGCTAGGCAAATTTGTCATCACCTTTTCTATGTTTTCCCTGATGGCATACTTGCAAGCACGTTGGCAAATCTCAGTTATGTCAGCACCACTAAAGCCCTGTGTGTGTTTGGCAAGAACACGGATGTCAACATCTTTAGCAATAGGGGATTTCCTGAGGGCCGCCTTGAATATCTGTAGACGAGATTCCTCGTCGGGAAGAGGGATGTAGATAAGCTGATCAAGACGTCCAGGTCGCAAAAGAGCTGGGTCAATAATATCTGGCCTGTTGGTAGCACCAATGATGAAGACCGTCTTCTTTGCAGACATACCATCCATCTCAGTAAGGAGCTGATTTAGGACTCGATCAGCAGCACCTCCTGCATCTCCTTGACTACTTCCTCTCTGCAGACATTAAAAAAATGTTTAGATCCACCCACAGGAACTGACACACCTAACCTTAAGCAAATTTAGTATAAAGATCCACATTGATTTTATTATGCATACCTGAGTAGCAATGGAATCAAGTTCATCAAAGAACAGGACGCATGGGGCAGACCCACGAGCCTTGTCAAAGATTTCACGGACGTTGGCCTCGCTCTCTCCAAACCACATAGTGAGGAGTTCAGGTCCCTTGATGCTGATGAAATTAGCTTGGCATTCATTGGCAATAGCCTTAGCAAGCAAGGTTTTACCACATCCTGGTGGGCCATAAAACAACACTCCCTTAGAAGGAGACATGCCGAACTTCTCAAACTTCTCCGGGTGTTCCACTGGATATTGAACAGTCTGCAAGTGAAAAACAATGATAAGCCAAATGAAAAAGAGAAACACTTCCTCGTCCAAGACTATCATTTTAGTGGCTAAGTTTTTACCTCTTGAAGCTCCCTCTTGACATTCTCAAGTCCACCAATATCTTCCCAGCTAACATTAGGAACTTCCACAACCTGCACATCTCAAACATTTATCGTCAAACAAAAACAGAAGTAAGAATAAGTGGGATGCTTTCACAGTCGAAGAGAAAGTTCTAAGTTGCACTTAACAAATACTTACAGTTTCACGCAGGGCAGATGGGTTGCTTGTTCCAAGGGCTGTCTTAAAGTGCTCGTCCGTAACAGCCATAGAATTTAGAATTTCAGCATCAATAGTATCATCTTCCAAGTCTATCACGTCCATCTTCTCCCTAATACACTGTAAAGCCGCTTCAGTGCACAAAGCTGCTAGATCAGCTCCAACGTAACCATGAGTTTCCTTGGAAATCCTTTCTAAATCAACCTGTAAAATAAAATGGTTCAGAATCTGCTATCTTGAAAAAACCCAGTAAACTCATACAAATTACCAAATAAATCTTCTTACATCCTCAGAGAGTTTCATGTTTTTGGTGTGGATGCGCAAGACCTCAAGTCTTCCAATCTCATCAGGCACACCAATATCAATTTCTCGGTCGAATCTACCAAACCTCCTAAGAGCTGGGTCAATGCTATTGGGACGATTTGTGGCACCCATCACAATTACATGAGCTCTTGACTTCAGACCATCCATAAGGGTTAGAAGCTGAGAGACAATACGCCTCTCTACCTCTCCATTAGTCTTCTCCCTCTTGGGAGCAATAGAATCTATTTCATCAATAAAGATAATGGAAGGTGCATTCTTTTCTGCTTCCTCAAAAGCTTTCCTCAAGTTACTCTCACTCTCACCAGCTAACTTTGACATGATTTCAGGGCCATTAATACAGAAAAAGAAGGCCCCAGTTTCATTAGCAACAGCTCGAGCAATCAAAGTTTTACCAGAACCAGGGGGTCCATACAGCAAAATACCCTTTGGTGGCTTCACACCTATGGATTTGAACAGTTGAGGGTGCCTCAAAGGCAACTCGACTAATTCCCTAATCTGAGCCATCTGCTTCCTAACTCCACCAACATCATCATAGCCCACTTCATCAAGTCTGTCCTCATCCTCCCGGCGTACTGGCTCACCCTCACAAAATATTTCAGTGTCAGGAGCAACCACACAATACTCAGCAGGTTCGGTTTCAATCACCTTGAATTCGACACTCCTCATGCCTCCTCTCACCAGAAAGAAATCACCCTTCCTCACTGGACGATAGGCTTCTAGGAAGTAAGCTGCACATTTTAAGAAAAAGAACATTCACAGTATTAACATAAGCATGCCAGCAATACACAATCAAAGAGCCACATAAAAATATTGAACGGCTGAAAGACAAAAACTGACAAATTGAATCCTTACGTTTGAGATAAGCATCAAACAAATTTCCAGTGACACCCTCAATAGTATCATCCACAGGCAGGATGTGAACTCGTGTTCCATACTTAACATCTGCACATTGATGCACCGACACAACATCCCCAAGTCTCACTCTCAAGTTAGCCCTGACAACCTTATTCATCCTAATTTTAGGTTCATCACAGGTATCATCAGCTAGAGCAATACACACAGTATCCTTCCTCTTTTTTCCCTGCAAAGGAAGAAGCAGCAAATATAAGTTCCTGACCAAAACCAAAATTTACCTAACACAACAAACCCGATAACTCACCAACTTATAGTCTCAAACAAGCAAGCACAAGCATGACTTACATTCCACAATAACAAATCCAAACAGGACAAATTCTATTGATTCAAACTTCCACAATAACTGTGATCATACCAGATCAAGTGATCACAAAACATCTCGCACCAATTACCAAAACAAGATCCAAACCCTAGCCCTAGGAAAACCACAACACACCACACAGCTACAAACTAAAACACAAAATCAAAAAACAAACTTAAACCCTAACCGCATACTTAATCTCATCATCCAACACACCTTGATCAAAATCGTATCGCCACGGAAAAGCTGCAACTTCTCCATAGTATCAGGATGCATCGCAACCACAGAATTATCATCATTGATCGCTCATCCACAACCAATCTATTAGCAGCCTTCTTCCTCTCCAAAATCGCAGTACTAAAATCCTTCTTCGCACCCTTCCTAAAAATCAACAACAACTCATTGTTCATCAAATCACAAACCCTAACAACAACAATTACATTAAAGATTGAAACTTTATGATCGGATCAGCGACTAATAAACTTACGAGTCGGATGATTCAGCTTGATTCGACATGGCGATGAATTCGAGTAGAGAAAATCGAAAGACGGAGTCGATGTGGTTCGGAGAGCAGACGATGTGTATTTATGTAGACTGGCTTGGGAGAGAAGAAAAGTTTATTATTTTATTTATTTCTTTTTTTCGGAAATTGGAAACTGTTTTTTGAATTTCTTATTTCATATTTACTATTAGATATATTTATCAGCATTAAAGAAAGTAGGAAAAAATAAATATGATGTTTGGATTTGTAATCTTGTTTTTGATTATATATATGTTTTTAGAATTAGGATTAGAGGGATATTAATTTTATAGAGACTAGGACGTAATTTTATTTTTGATTTTAATTAATCAACGGTTGAAATTAAATTTATTTATTAATTAAACTGTATTGTCGAGTTTGCAAATAGATTGTATTTGTGATTTTTTTTTAAAATCTCATTCGTTAGATTATTAATAATAGAGATCGCCTACCGAATTAACATTTTAATCTTTCGTTCTTGTACAAAAAAAGACATTTTCAACCCTTTTGATGACAAGACTGAAAAGATAAACAAAAAAAATCCAAACATAAATTCCATTCAGCACAAGGAAAACAAACATTCCTAACAAACCAGAGTGACTAGGGTTTCCTGTCACCCCAAGCTGCAAAACATGTCACTCAAAAAACATAACAAAACATGAGCTTGTCTTTTTTATCGTCTTCTACTCGCAGAGAAATAGAGCATAGTTCCTTCCCACATTAAAATGTTTCCTAACAACGCTTAAAACCTGTACAGACACATTTCAAAGCCATCAAACAAAACTCGGCGCTACTCCAGAGAATTACTCAATGGATCCCATTGCCGTTACTATGGACTCCATTAACTGAGCCGTTAGTGTACTTTGCTAAATCGCCATTTTGGTAATGACCGTTGCTCATGTTTAGCTTTTTTGATGTTGTTTTTGCATTCATACTGTTCTGCAAGACTTTTTCTAACTGACCACTGGATGCCGCTATAAGGCCTGAAAATAATTTTGTTTTCGGTTCATACAAGTCTGAGATTAAGCTGTTTTAGTCACAAAAATCAGACCGTGATAGGTTACCTAGAAAGAGCGGAGAGGGTTTTCCTGGTCGTGATTTAAATTCTGGATGAAACTGAACAGCGACAAAATAAGGATGGTTGTGTATTTCAATGATCTGCAAACAACACAGCAAGTGAGATATCAGATCCATGCTTTTAAATGGTCTTTAAGTTACATGTACAATTGTATAACACCTAGGCAAGATCATTAGGAAGACATTATTTTAAAGGGACTTACTTCCATGCGTCGACCAGTTTCATCTTTTCCAACAAATGACAACCCAGATTTCTCAAATTGTTCGATCATTTCTGGGTTCACCTGAACATTATTATACAACTGAATATGATTCTCGTAGAGGTGTTAATTAATTAGTAACTAGGGATTAGTTTCTATTGATCTCACTTCATATCTGTGTCGGTGTCTTTCATCCACAAAACTTTTATTACCGTACCTACAAAAATAAAATAAAAATATTGAATAAGCAACTGACTTCTGGAGGATAAGATTTTCCATGTTATGTCCTTACAATTTCGCAGCTTTGCAATACTTGTTATTGAAGTAAGTTTTCCTCGAGCCAAGTCGCATTGTTCCACCCATTTGAGTTTTCGAACCCTGTCATTAGATCACTAAATAATTAAGAATATTGAGGTTTGCTTGGTAAGTATC
This sequence comes from Sedum album, assembly GCA_006409495.1. Lineage (NCBI taxonomy): Eukaryota > Viridiplantae > Streptophyta > Magnoliopsida > Saxifragales > Crassulaceae > Sedum > Sedum album. The sequence goes on from QZGG01003214.1 coordinate 18,755, forward strand.
AAGTGTGGTGAAAAGTTAAGCAACCTCTGGCATGAATATGACGCATGGATTAGAAGTTTCAGCATCAAACTCTGTACTGTTTGCATCCTCCATCCCAAACGGATCTAGCAAATTCTATGACTGCAGTCTGCATCCCCAGGCAGATGCCTAGGTATGGAACCTTATTTTCTCGAGCGTAGTTAGCAGCAAGAATTTTTCCCTGAACACCTCTATCACCAAACCCACCAGGGACTAGAACACCATCAGCACCCTGCAATTGAGACACCAATTGTTAGAATTTATGATCCTATTTATTATCTTGTTTTGATAAAAACGGTCCACATTGCACCTTCAGAATTTCCCAAGCAGATTTGTGTGCCTCAGGGGACTGCAATGTGTGAAACTTCACACGTTAATATTACATGTCAAACTACCACAAAACAGATGGCCTCTATTTAGAGTAGTCGAAATGAACCACCTCTTGTGCGGTTACGTCTTCGAGGTCGCCAGCTGCAACCCACTCAACAACTAGCTTTCGATGACAGGCAACAGCTGCATGAAGAAGAGACTGCAAACCTAAACTGTCATAAACCAGAACTTGATATGCCTAAATCTTTGACTACTGACAATCATAGGATGTTTCTTTGCTCAACATTCAACAATTAACTCATGTTACATTTGCAGTTCACCGACCTTAATGAAAAAATACTCAAAAGTCTAGACACTTTCGACAACCGTATTATAAGTAGGTACAATACCTTCAAGACTGATAGGTATGCGTCTGAAAGAACTGTATATTTTCCAACCATAGCAATTTTGACCTGTTATTATGACATGGCGATTCTGTGAGAATATATCATCAACAATCAGACAAAAAAGTAATGCAAATATAAAATCTCACACTCACAGGAGTACACAGCCTGGCCGAAAGTTCAGTCCTGACAGTCCATTCCGCCAAATTAGGCTCAATTTTACTGTTTGAGATGTAAAGTCAGCTTCCCAATCAAAAAGATGAGGGATAAATTGTATGTTCAAGATACGATTGCAATGCATGCATACCCATGAAGATCCAGTCTTTTTAATATTGCTTCATGCGCCTTCTGATCCTATTTTTAATGAAATGGTGAAGTGTGAATAAGTTAAAGAGGGTTACTCAACAAATACTCTTCACATAAGAGTGGTCGTTGAACTTACCCTTAACAGAAGAGGGATGTGCCAAATGTTAGGAACGTCATAAAGTGTGATGATGTTTTCTGCCTGGAAATAGATGGGTAGCTCAGTGATATAATTTTACTATTTTAGTACAAAGTATTTGTGATATAGTAGAGGTTAAGATATTAACATTACCGGCACATGACAAAACTGAGAGAGCTTTACTTTAACATTCTCTTCAAGTGCCTGCCAAATTAAGTAAACAGGAGCATATTGAGAAAACAGTTAACTAATTCATTCACACAACATAAATGCAAGCTTCAGAAGGAAATTACCTTTGTGCTACGGCATGCCAAAATATCTGGGGTCAACCCAAGTCCTCTAAGTCCCCGAACACTGTGTTGAGTTGGCTTTGTTTTCTGTATAAATATACGGGGTTAACCCATGTCTTCATAATGTGTCATAAAGTATTTGTCCAGCAGAGAAATAAAATATGAGATACAAATTACAATGACCATATACGCATTTCAGATATATACATACCTGTTCTCCTACTACATTGAGAACCGGCACAAGACTGACATGAATCAAGCAAAAATTGCCAGAGCCTGCGTAATATGGATATATAATTATGCGTCGATGACTTTTTTTATCTAATATAAGCAGGGGTATAACCGTCATACCAACACGGTATGAGAACTGGCCAAGTGCTTCAATGAATGGCATGGACTCAATATCACCTGCATTACACATTTTTACTATATACCAATCAACCATAAAGATAAACTGTTTATCGAGCAACAAAACAGACAAATGGCATACCAATGGTTCCACCCAACTCGATCACACATACGTCAGCTGGACCTTTTTTTCCATCAACTGGAATGACAGCCACACGCTCAATCCACTCTTGGATGGCATCAGTAATATGCGGAACAACCTACATAAAAGTGTACACGTTGCAGTTTAGTCAGTAAGTGGAATCTCATGTAATAAGTTCCCACTAATCAAAAGTATACTAATTCTCAGAACCTGAACAGTCTTCCCAAGGTAGTCTCCTTTTCTCTCCTTTTCCAGAACAGACTGATAATTAACAAAAGCATATTATTTAGCGAAAACAATGAACATGGAGTGATCTGTAAAGTCAGTCTCAGATATATCACGCGTGATAGTACCTTGTATATCTTTCCAGTTGTAATGTTGTTGTCACGAGTTAGTGTGATGTCTAAGAACCTCTCGTAGTTCCCAAGATCAAGGTCCACCTATCGATGAATCAAAAAAATGTTGATGCATAAAGCAAAGGAATAGTATCAAAGCAAATGCAACAGCTGTTGGTCAATAGAGCTTACCTCCCCACCATCATCTAACACATAAACCTCCCCATGCTCAAAAGGAGACATAGTGCCCGCATCAGTGTTCAAGTAAGGATCTAAACGCAATACCCAAACAGACATTAAACACAGATCGAAAGAGACAGTGAATTTGAATAAACTAGCAAGGCTTTGGAACTAGAAAAGAGACACGATGCACCTAAGACCTTCACATAGTCCACAAGAAAAATAAGCACTCTTGCTTATCCAACAGATACACTAATGTTTGCAAAATTTATGGTTGACAATCCCAATATCCGAATACATGAAAATATCCTTTCTTTCATGTCTCAGCCCGCAAATAATGGAGCAATGTTGAAATCTATAAAGAAAAAGAGATCAGTGAGGCATACCAATCTTTACACACGTAACGCGAAGTCCACAAGCTTTGAGAACCACTCCAATGCTGCTGGCAGTCACACCTTTGCCAAGACCGCTCACCACACCACCAGTCACTAAAACATACTTCATTTTCTTCTCACCCTTTCCTCTCAACCTCCAACCAAAACTAAGCCGCCCTATTAAAAAGAAAAAATACAGACAACTGATGTCCCACAAAGTCAAGAAAACACCCCAAGACTCAAGTCTTCTAAATGGATAAGCACAACAATTACAAGCCTAATTTATACTACAAACTGATTCGGATAAAATGCAAACTTCTACATTATGACATCAACGGAGAGACTGATGAAACACACCTTGTTCACAATGCTGCAATGACGGAGCTTCCAATTCCAACAGTCACCACCACCTAATCCAAGATTTCTTTTCTTCTCTCCAACAAAATCCTACAAAGCTTTAATCTTTCCACCAAATTGGATAAAGGGTTTATCCTAAAAATGTCCAACATCAATAACAACAACACATCAACAACCTCAAACTAAGAATTAAGAACTAAAAAAACAGCGTCTTAATTGATTGCATTTACTTGCTGCAATTGTCAGCTGATGATGTCAATGAAACAAAACCACGCCGCTTCTGAGCACCACCTCTTCCCCTTTAATCCGAATTTGAATTCTTTCAGTAGGAAGGCGGCGTGGTGTGAAGAAGAGCGAAAACCCCAGTAGAGATTTTTATACGCAGTTGTATTGTTTTAAGGGTAGGTGTGATTTAATTATTTTTAGTAAATAATAAATTTTTAATAATATAATTTCTTTCTTACAAAAGGTTTGATATTATAAGTGAATTAATAATGTATTTAGATTTTGGTCAAATGTTGTTGTAGTATAAAAAACTTTAATTTAAATGGAAGAAATAAAGTTTTGGGAAAAGTGAGTATAGGTCAATGGAAATTATATATAAAATTAATCTCTTTAAGCTTTTGTAAATAAATAATTGTGCATTCACATTTTCTTGATTTTAATGCATAATTGATTGCACTTTGCTACATGCATCAATCTTGATTGTCTTTTTTCCTTTTGAATTAGGATGGAAAATTTGGAGGCCATGCATTTTACTAAATTTACCAAAATGTTATTGATATACAAACATGAGTTTTGAGTGTGGGTATTTTAGTAAAAATGTTGTGATACGCATCGATGATCAGTACGTCTAATTTTTATTTATTAATTCACATAGGCGGAATAAGAGTTTGGAGTAATTAAAGATATCACTTGTGGATATTCTTGTCGTTTGAATTTATTATTGAAAGGGGAAAATGTATTATTGATTTAAATAGCGATGTTTTGAAAGAAAGGTTGCTTTGAATGAACTACTTTATTTGACTTTTTAATTTAAATATTAAATTTTGGGTTTAGTTCAACTCATTTGTCTTTGATTTCCAAAATATATGCTTATAAATATGATGAAACTTTCATGTTCTTTGCCTTGAATATTTGTTTCTAGAATAAAAACATGTTTATTTGCTTATAATAGATTTGATAATAATCTGTATGTTTCATTTAAATTGAAAAGGAACATATGGTGAATGCAATCTTTTCACATTGCTTTTATTGTCCAAGCTGGCCTTTCAGGGCTGTAGCACTTATGTGATTTAAAACGACATTTACCTCATTTGAGTGGGCAAAAGTCTCTGTGTTAAACTTAAATATCGCTTTGTTTTTGCTAATCAGAGGATATTGCACTTATAAGGTTGATCTCATTGATTCGGAAAGTTCACTTGAAATCAAAGGTTTTCAAGATTCCAAGAATTGATTAAGAAAATAATTGGCACAAAGAGTACCGATCTAACGTTCATTCACCTAATCTCTGGTCTCAGAGGTTTTAATACCAAGATATTATTTTGTTCGATAAAGTCGTAAGATTTTACAATGTGAAATCACCTAAAATCAACGCCATGTGAAGAGCTCATTTGATGAAACATATTACTTTAAATTTGCAACCAAATCAATCAAAATGTCTTTCTCAAAAAACAAAGTTTGCGCTAATGTCGGTAAACAAGTTAGAAATCACTACAAATGATAATGCTAAAGTTAAGATTGCAAATAATGTCTCAATTCCGCGATTCAAACAGAAGAATTGTCTAGTCTTATCCGCTTGCCCGCTCACTCGACCACCCATCCATTCGTGCTATTTATGCACTGATTGTCCTATCATATTAGTCAAAGAAAAAGTTCCTACATTTCAGTCCATTTAAAATTTCAATCAATAAAGCAGTATGAGTCATTAAATTTCACTTCCAACTTCAAACTTCCACTTCCTGATGTCATGACTTTATTATCCTTAATTTCAGCTCACTTGACTGGATTCCTTTTCATAGTATGTAGCATGCCCTGAATCCTGACGTCCAACATCACATTTACATATGTTGTTCCAAAGATAAGATCCGCACGAAAGCACGAGTAAAAGATGACTAGACGATGACTAGTTTTTCGACGAAATATGACTAGATGATGACTAGGTTTTCGACGAAAATATAACCATATTATGACTAGATGATGACAAGGTTTTCTGTTTCAATTTCGAGATCGTCAATGGAAGTTAAACATCTCAATCAAACATAAGCATGAGCTAATTTATAATGCAACAAAGCACGTCACACAGTAGTCCAGCAACTAGTAATATTTTTATGTATGAACAAAGTCAAGCATTTCATGTGTTCCCCATGGAGGTGAGAACCAAATACACTTGGTCACATGGTGGAACCATGCATCAGACTACTGCACCTTAAAATCTCATAATGTGGACCATGAATCCATCTGAAAGGAACTATATATTGTGTTGTGTGGTCCGTAACAAACTTGAAAATAGGGCTACAAACGAGTCGAATATTAGACTGATCAAATTCAACTCTGCTCATTAAAATTTTAAGAATTCAAATTTAATACTATCATATAATACTGATTATAGATAATTACATTTATGATGGAGATTCATATCTCATACAGTATACATCACATTATCTGAATATCCGCATCACTGAATCTCATCTCTTCAAAAAACACACTCCATTTCACACCATGATAGTGGTTCGATCAGAACATTTATAATCGAGCAAATTGAAGCTCCTACGAATTTTAAAGAAGAATATGCTTTTTTTCAAACACGTGTTGGAAAATGGTTGAATACTACTAGTTTAAATCTATATCTAAATTATCAATATAAAACAAAATTTATGTTGAATGGATCGGTAGGTACAGCTCCACCTCGAACTAGGTCATAGGCAATATTTTCAAGCCATCGATATGACCAAATACCATAATCGAAAAGGACACTGATTACATGTGCAAAACAGTGTACGTAACACACATGTGTCAACCTTAGACTGGTGACACTGATTTTGTTGCTAGCTCTACCCTAAAATGTTTTCAAAATAAAACTAGACATAGTGACGCATGTTGCATTGTCGGCAGTTAAGATTCGTTTACTATGCAACTGACTATTCTTTAACTGATGGAATCGTTAGGTTTAAATTTCAGACACATCACATGGTTTTAGTTGACCGTTTTTACCGTTTCCGACAACACATGCACGTAACTGATTCACAACATCCAAGAAATATTGATTACAAAAACAATAAATTTTAGAAATTTGAAATGTTAAATGCTCACTAGTTAAAATTCCAAATTTAGATAGACAAACTTTAAGATGAAATGGTGAAGTGCGGATTCGACTTATTGAATTTGGTATGAAGATTTTGAAGAAATGGAAGTAGTTAACATGTGTTGATTACGCATGTCACATGTGGGGGCTGAAACCTGACATTGATGACTCACATCCTAGTCAACATCCTTATCCAAAACTATGGTCGGGTAATTTGTTAGGAAAAAATGTCTGCAGCACTTACCGTGTCACAGTCACACCATCTATACATACTGAAAGTCGTCATTGGACAAGACAAGTTTTGCTAGTAGATATTTACTTATGATCGGTGCGTACGACATTTTTTGTGTAAAAATATATGTAGGATATTTTGTGTTTTGATGTCATAAATGTGTAGGACATGAGTTTAATAGGAATATGATTATTGTATAGTCCCACGAGCAACTACCAGCTAAAATTTTATTGATGCTTCAAACTTAAGGATTATGTTAGGCAGCTTGGACAGTTGGACCATCAATTACCTGGGGATATAACCAAAGGAAACAACAGTGACATGTTTCGAAAACAGCAATGAATTTGGCCTAACATATGCTGTTGTTACTGTATACTTGTTTGAACTTATAGTTTTGTTAGGCAACTGTAGCTTAGTATCCTACGTTAAAGGTGAATAATGTTTCAGGGCATGCCATGCAGTGTGGGCCGATTGGATCTTAAGGCCCATTTTATAGCCCATTAATGAATCAAAGGCCCAGAGCACGCATCTCGAAAAGCGACAAAGTGCAGATCTGCTAGCTTTGAATATTTGAAAAAGTCGACCGTTGGGAACGATATTCAAAATGTTGCATCTGCAGTCCAACTTGGGGATTTGTTAGGGTTCACAGGAGTCTTGAGATGAACTAAACAAAATCAAGCAAAAAAAAGTGAGCGTTGTGTAGTTTTAGTATCAGTTTGTTTCATCAATGGGGTTTGGAATGACGAGACGACACGGGTGGCAGCGGCCGCTCCATCCTTTGCAGGTGAACAATGGTTTCTTGTTCTGATGGGTTAATTTGTTTTCAGCTGCTCCTTGTTGATGTCTGATTTATTGTCTAATCCTCAGATGGTCGGAATGGCGGTGTTCGCATTCTTTGTCGTGGCGTTTTATACATTTCTCGGGCTGTTTCTTGGGAACAGGATTGT
>QZGG01003215.1:0-26369 GCA_006409495.1 Sedum album
ATGAGCATAGGTAGTATGAGGTTCTTGGTCTTGATGAGGAGGTGAGTCATTGGGAGTACGGATTCGGTTGGAAGGTCCTTCTCCTCTCTTTCTTTTTGTAACTTGCTCTACCGCACGTAGAGGACGAAAAGGCCTTACAACCCACCGATCATTCCCCCATTCAATCATATGCATTTGTCGCATCCTCCTAACATCAAGTACCTCTTTGCGTACGGGAGGGAAGTGGTCCATGGAGAATCCTAGGTGTATGGCAATCCAAGTGATGATAGCTCCGCCACCTAGAGCCTTTGCCTTAGCATTTGGCTTTTGGTACTCTTCAAATTGTCTTGTGGGCATTTGTACCAAGTCAATATTCTTTCTCTCCTTGATCAACCTCATGCAATCCAAGTCATGCTTGTAGACATGCCTTCCTCCATCCTTTCTCACCCATACTACTCTAGTTTGCAATTAATTTCATGTTTTCATAAATTTCAATTGTTGTTTCCTTCTTAGTTAGTATGAGTAGCGAGTGGTGATTGGTTAGGGGTCCTATGGATCCCTATGTTGGATGCATCTATTTGGATGATGATTAATTTGTTATGCAATGAATTTTGATGTGAATTTTGTGCATTGGCTACATCTATTAAATGTTGCACATTAAGTGTTTGTTAAAATGCTTAAGTGTAATTAATTGAACCTAATCAATGATATGTGCAATGGAAGTTGATATAAAGTTGATTAGATAGCCTTGCATGAATAATCTACCTCGATCTTGACATGAAAGTGTAGGATTGAGTTAGATGACTAGTTTGCCTGATCTAGGTGATGTTAACTCTTCCCCTAGATTGAAAGATTGAGGGAGAGTGCGTTACCTAAGGGAGTGCCAATAGATTGAAAGATTGAGGCCTCCATATAGATGAACCTCTTAGTCCTAAGGATAGAATGAAAATTGAACTTAGGATTAATGTTCATACATAAACTAGTCTAATCAAGTTCTATTCATTAAATGTTGCATGATTGATTGTCATCTCCTTATATGCTAAAGCCTAGGGACCATAGATCCTTAATCCTTTTAGTTTGCATATTAATCTTTTGAAAGTATCACAACCTCTTACCAATTCCCCCCAAACTTTTATGTTAGGCAAATCATTAAGTAGTTAAAACTAGTTGATCAATTCTAACTCATCTCTAGGGATTCGACTCTAGGTTTCCAAAATTTACAAATTTTGTTTGCCGTGTTAGGACATAAAATCTCAATGATATTACACACGTCAGCAGGTGGACCGGGCCGTTTACTGTAACAAAGGTTTTTGCACACGGAGCTATTGAACTCGAAGATGAGAACGATCATCACCGCTTCAAGGTTAACGGACAGCGGATTAAGCAGTATCTTTCTGGACCAACTCCACCAGCACAGGAGTTCGATCTGATGACACCAGGTGAGCAAGAGACACCTGTCCCAGATTCAATAGGCGTGCGTCCAGCCACTTGAGCACGCCACAAGTCGCGCAACAGGACCTGCGCGTCAACACGAAAGGACATCGAAGGAATACAAGGGCAATAACCAAACAAGGTACTGCAAGGTAATGACGTTAAACAAAGGCACTTCCGGGAGGTAACTCGTTCATTGTTTTTATATGCATGCATGCGTACTGCCTTCTTTACTACTTGTGCATAATGTGAGGACACGTTTTGTTTAAGTGTGGGGGGGTAGTACATCTATCTTAGGAGTAGTTTAGTTTAGTTTAAATTTTTCGTTTTTTAGCTTAGACTAGCTGACATGTGAAATCTCAAAGAGTAATTGTGCGCGAGAAACAGTGGCGTGCGCAACCTTGTGTGCATTACTCACGCATCTGCGTATATTGTGCTTATATGACTTATTCTGATTTTTTGTTATTTTTTTTGAATTTTGTGTACTCTTGAGTGGAATAAAGAGTGATGTGGAGTTGATAGAAACGTCCTAGAGAAGCAGTCGACCGAATAGAACTTGAGGAGCGGTTGTATGGTTATGAGTGGTCGTGGAGGTTGGTACTTCGCGGTCAAAGGAAAAAGACCAAGCTCAATCACGCAAGTGCCAAAGGCAAAACCCTAATGACGTGACGAGACGGGAAAACGGACCGTCTTCATTGAAGTTAGTTGCTCAGGAAGGGGCGCGCGGTTGCAAATGCGTGGCCTAACTTGCGCGCGACGGATCAGAGGCGAGAGCGGGGCGTTGTTCCATAGCTGCTATCCGAAGGCTATGATTGGAAACCGTTGTAGGGAAGAAAATAAGATTCGGACCAGAAAAGTATTCAATTCAAAGTTCAAAGCTCAAAAGGCCGAGACAATGAAAAGAAGAATTTGTGCAACAAAGTATGTATCAAACTCTCCGAGGAAACAAATAATGAAGCGTCAAAGACGCAAGCTCAAAACCCCTAAGGACGTGAATCAATCATGTACTAGAAGAAGCGAACACAAATAACCATACAATTGCGAGTCAAGAAGAATTCGGTGACCGGTGATTAAAGAGGACTATCTCCCAATCATCCGAATTGGAATGCATTCCACAAGATAGGTAAAACAAAGTTCGAATTAATTACTTAAATCAGTTTAAAGTTGTATAGTCACAATTGCGCAGGTTACGTGAGTGGCGCAGACCATGTTGCGCAGTAAGCCCAATGTTTACGCATACATTACACAAGAGGTAAAGAAGCCGGATTGTTCAGGGACTGACGAGCACGTCGTTGAGTGCTGCAAATTTGTCCCTCTCCTCCTTAGTATAGTCTTGGCAAGTCAGGGGTCGAATCCACAGGGAACGGTGAGAAGTTATCTTTTATCTACAACTAAAGTTTGGGGTTTGGTGAGTAAAACAAGTAAAAGAAAGAAAACAAATGCGTTACTACTACTGGCGCACGGAATACAATACGAGTGTAAACTATAAATAAGAGATGAGCTCAGCTTAGACTTATCACTATGAACTTCTATGTTTATCACGGGTTTTCTAAGGATCTATGACTGATTGTTCACACAAACTAAGGTCCGGTAAAGGCTTAATAGCTTACACATATATTCTGGTAAAGGTCTATATGATATTACTTCCCAATCTAGCCTAATTAACCATGAATCCGGTAAAGGTAGTGATTAACTATTCTAGTGTTACTCCTATCATTCACTATAACGTACCTCTGATAGTTTTACGATAGATAATAGAGTCTATAATTAGGTCTGTGGGTAAAGGCTTCGCCTAACTATCTGACGAGCACGTCGTTGAGTGCTGCAGATTTGTCCCGACTCTCCTACTAGTATAGTATTGGTAAGCTGGGGTCGAATCCACAGGGAACGGTGAGAAATCTTCTTTTGATCTACACTAAAGATTGGGGTTTGTGAGTGAAAGTAATTAAAGGAAAAGAAAACAGTTGCGCAAGTGAAACTGGCACACAATCAGAAAGTAGTCACGCAAGATGTTAATAAATATGCAAGAGATGAGCTCGGTTCAGATTCTTCACTATGAATTTCCATGTTTATCATTGGTCACTAAAGATACATGATATAAAGTTCACGCCGGTTAAGGTACTGTCACAGCTTAATAACCTACACATACATTCCGGTCAAGGTCCGTATGATATTATTATTCAATTATAGTCTAGTCAACCACGAATCCGGTCAAGGTAGCTATCGACTATTCTAGTGTCACTCCTATCATTCACAGTCATGTACTTCTGATAGTTTAACTATAGATAATAGATTCTACAACTAAGTCTGCGGTGCTAGGCTTCGCTTAATTGTTTAACCTAATTATCATGCAATTAAGCTTGGAATAATAATACTAAACTTATCAAGCAATTAAGAACAAAACCTCAAAACATGTTATTCATAGATCTGAATCCAAACCGAATTGAGTAAGTTAGCTACTCATACTGAATGTATACATCTCAAGAATAAATATTGAACAACTAAAGTAAATAACAAATCTTAATGATGCGTCGCTTGCTCGCGTCGGCAGCTCACTCTGGTCTCTATCTGCGCAGCTGATCTTCTCTCTAAAATTGCTCTCTTGTGATTTCCATGAAGCTTGGTATTTATACTCTTGCCTCCTAGGGTTTCCACGAATATTTAGGCAAGGAAATCTGTAGGAAATCATCTTTATCTCTAAAAATCAGCTTTGGGAATATCTTGATCTCCAAAAACTGACTTAGAAATATTCTTTGCGCGTGATGACATCATTGCTCTGGATATTTCCCTGATTGCTGACATCATCGTTTTGCTCTACTGTGCGCGACCCACACTGCTCGCGCGCTTGTTGCCTTTGGCTCTTTGTCATTTTGTTGTCTTTTGTTCTGAGATTCAGCCTTCTTGTTACACTTTTGTTCTAACTCTTTTTTTAAACCTGAGATATAAAACTACACCAAAAGCATAATCTTTTACTAAAATATGTTAGAATATAAGCAGTGTTAAGGACCTAAAACAACATACAACAGTGCTCTATCAAATCCCCCACACTCGTGTTCGTCCCTGAACAATCCGGCTTCCTTACCTCTTGTGTAATGTACGCGTGAATGTTGGACTTACTGCGCCACATGTCTACGCCACCCACACAACCTGCGCAACTGTGACTATACAATACAAAACTGATTTAAGTAATTAATTCAAAACTCTGTTTTACCTCTCTTGTGAAATGCATACCAATTTGGATGATTGGGAGATACTCCTGTTTAAGCACCGGTCACCGAATTCTTCTTGATTTGCAATTGCATGGTTATTCATTTTCGCCTTTTCCGGTACGTGATTGATTCACGGCTTAGGGTTTCTTAGCTTCACGTCTTTGACGCTTAACCTTTTTTTTTGTTCTCGGACAGTTGGATACACACTTTGTTGTACGATTTCTTTTTTTCATTGTTTTGGCCTTTTGAGCTTTCACTTTGAACTGAATACTTTCTGGTCCGGACATTATTCTTCCCTAGAACGGTTTCCAATCATGGCCTTCAGATAGCAGCTATGGAACCACGCCCCGCTCTCGCCTCTGACCAGTTGCGCGCAAGTCAGGCCACGCGTTTGCAACCGCGCGCCCCTACCTGAGCAACTAACTTCAGCGAAGACGGTTTTCCCGTCTCGTCACGCCATTAGGGTTTTGCCTTCGGCATGTGTGTGACTGAGCTTGCTCTTATCCTTTGACCGCGAAGTACCAACTCCACGAATACTCATAACCATACAACCGCTCCTCAAGTTTGGTTCGGTTGACTGCTTCTCTAGGACGTTTCTATCAGCTCCACATCCCTCTTCATTCCACTCAAGAGATACACAAAATTCAAAAAAATTAACAAAAAATCCGAATAGGTCATATATGCACAAATTACCACAGGTGCGCGAGTACGCATACAGGTCGCGCACACCAGTGTTTCTTGCGCACAGTTACCTCTTGAGATGTCACATTCTGTTTATCTAAAACTAAAAAAACTAGAAATTTAATTAAACTACTCCTATGATAGATGTACCACTACCCCCCACACTTATACAAAAACGTGCCCTCACGTTATGCACAAGTAGTAAAGAAGGCACCAGCATGCATGCACATACAACAGTTTGCACCGATTACAGTCCAGAATATAGCCACATCACCGAAATAATTCAAAACACTGAGTACATGATGATAATTCAAAATACAAGTGTTTTAAAGCAAACAGTTCAAATAGTCAGCCACCGAAATATTTCAAGGCACCAATTACACAATATTTAGAAAGATGATGAAAAAGACCGGGAGAGTTCTTCAATTGGATCTTCGCCCTGTAGCGCATACTCTTCTGGAATCGGGTCTCCAGCATGCCATCCTTTGGGCGGCGTCAGGTTCACATTGTCACCATGTGGCGCCATATATTCCATAACCCGCTGGGCGTTGAACACCCAGTGTTCATCAACTTGAAATTGTGGCTCTGGCGCGCCACTCCCTTGTGCGCTAGATTGCGCACGCTCAGACCCGCGCCTGCTCCTTCTGGGCGCCACTGGCTTTTGTGCCACTACCTCTTGCGCAGCCCTGTCATTCTCCAAACTGGGCCTGTAGCTCCAGTACGCGGTACCATCCGCGCGAACCTTGATCCCCTTAAACAGACGCATCTTCTGGCGCGTCAGAAACTCTGCTCGGACAATAGTATGCTCCTCCAGCCAAGGTTCCATGTGCAGCGCACGCAGAAAGTGCGTGATCAAACCTCCGTACAATAGTGGTCCCTTCATACTCACCATTTCATAGTAGTTGGTGAGCACGCACGTGTAGCGCACCTTCTTTCCATAGTAGAGGCCCTTCAAAATTTCATATCCATCAGCCCGGCCTCAGTGATCCGTTGTACCATCCCAGAATAGAATGGGAGACTAGCCTTTGAAGATAGAACATTTTCGGATCTAACAATTCGGTGCCGAGGCTCCTTCCACCGCGTATGGCTTGCTTCCTTCAGTCCAATCATCCCAGGCTTCCTGATCCGTATTGACGTGCAGTTTTTAGGGCGAGTATATGTGAAATACTTATCCTAATCACGCGATATCAAACACATTTATAATTCCTAGGGTGACCTAGGGTCGAGTCCCAAGAGAAAAGCCTAGACCTTATTTTCTACCTATAATCGCTAATGCAAGTCTACGAAAGATGGCGATTTTTGTATTGGTTTTTATTAAGTTATCTAAGTCTAATAAACAGAAATAAAATGCAGCAAGAACCCTACTTCATTCCTAGGTTACAAGATAATGATTCAATAATAATGAAGCAAGCATGCGAAGTCATGAATGATACGTTTCTTAGGTTATTGTGTTGCGCATTCTAGATTCAACTCTCGCTCCTTCTCTAGAATGGATGCAACACTTAAGTACGATTCTCAAACTCTCGCTCTATTGAATCGTGTTTAGAACTTAAAATCCCATAATCTCAACCTCTCGGTCTATTGATCGGTAATTCAAGTCCACAATAATGTTAACCTAAGGTAATATGTGTTTGTCACTCTCGCACACGAAACACTGCCCTAAACATACAATTCTGAATTCTAAACCTCCTAAGTTCAACTCTCGTTCCTTCCTTAGGCATCTAAAATTCAGAACATAAATAAAGGGAATAAACAAACATATCAAACAAATACTTCATTATGCTCGGTAAAAATTCAGTTTTGCATTACAATCAAACCTAGGAAATCTGTGAGGATTCCCACCACAATACTACTCAGTCATGCTACGAAAAGAAATAAACAAAACAGAATAAAAGTAGAGTAGAGGTTGCCGGTGTTGGAGAGGAGATCTTTGGCGTTTCCTCGAGCTTCTTGTCGTCAAAACCTTTGGAGTAGCCGCTGAAAATCCTTCCAAACCGTCCCTCTTGAAGCTTGCTCGCTCCCCTGATATGGTGTCTTTATTCTGGCCGTCCAAGCTCTGGTTGTGTGTTTAGGGTTTTGTATTTATATGTGCTCAACTTTTGGGCTTTTTAACCTAGGCTGAAATTTGGGCCCATGTTCTGTTCAGCTTAGTTTCTGACCCGAAACTCACTTTTACTCTCCGAATTAGAACTCAGTGTAAACATAGAAGTTGTAGATAAATGAAATAGCTTTCCAACATGATATCACCCGCCTCAATCGGACATCTGTGCTGTTTTCTGCAATTTTCTCAAGATCGATTGGTCAGGCTGCCTCTTCGAGCTGCCACTTGCTTGGTTTTGCTTATTTTCGCACGTTTCCAACCAAAACTGATCCAAACCATTCCAAATCATGTTATATGCATTATCAACCTGAAATGGAATAAAAGAGTATCAAAAGACGCGATAAAACATCGAAATGAACAAGAACTTAATGGGAAACATGTACAAATGCATAGAACATTTGTTCGTATATCAAAATACCCCACACTTAAGTCTTGTTCGTCCCGAACAAGTAAAACCAGAGATCGTGCAGTAAGTCAACATTATACGCATGGCATGGATATCGAGAAAAGTTCAATGAACATATAAAAGTCTCTACTCTTTTTATTAAGTTAAAAACTACTCCTAACTCACTTTCGTAGGAATCACGGATGCATTTAGCGTATGCATCACGCCTTTAAACCCCTAGGCTGCCCTCGTGAGAGTTTTCAGAAAAGGAATACTCACAACTCCCACCCGCATTCATACATATAAAAATTCAGAATATGTTCACCGAGTAGTAGTCAATGCAATCCATTAAAATTTCAGAGTTACTCCTTCTATTCACCAACGCAATCCTTGGAAATCAATCAACTCAATACGGCAATAAACATTCACACATTCAATACCAACACTAGCATTCATCGGGCTTAACTCATTCTCAATTTCCTATGCAAGTAATATGAAGATAAACGCTGATCACGCAAGAACATTAGTCACGCCGTCCACCTATGCTTGCAAGGGCAAGTACATAAGCTTTTGACCATAAACTCATTCTCAAGCTTTAGACTACACGTCATAAACCGTAAGAGAAGAGGAGTTTCGACTATCTAACATTTTCAAAACATACACACAAGTCTTTTAGCTTAAGTACTAAGTACAAGGGTCATACCATAACCGTCCATGAAAAGCTTAATATAAATGTCCGACTTACACGCATGCGATATAATTATGAAAAGGCACAAAGTCATGAATCAAGTATGCAGGTTATATTCATTTTAAAATGTTTTATTTTCTGTGTCCCTACGAATACTTTCAAGGGGGAACTTACCTTCCTAACCCTCGGCATTCGTAAGAACTTTTCATTAGAATTTATACAAATGCTTTCAAGGGGGAACTTACCTTCCTAACCCTCGGCATTTGTATAGATCTTCCAACAAAATTCAGATTTTTTTTCTTTCAAATATTATGTTTAACCCCACACTTAAAACTTGACAATGTGCCTACGTGAAATAAAATTCAGCATGCGATGCAAGTAAGACAAATACAAGGCAAATCAGGTCGGTTATGATCACCTAAAAGCATAGAAGAACTTGTGCAATGCGTTTCAATGATAGTTATTCATGCGAATGCTAATCTAACTTCACTTTCATGCTGAAAGATTCGAAAACAAGCCAAACAAAGCTAGTCTAGATGCCAAAACATATGAGTGCAATTGCCACAAAGAATATCAATCATCCCAAAGATATGTCACGTGAAATCGAGGCCTAACTCATGCTGATCAGATTTTAAAATATACTACTCAATGCTCGGTGAACTTTTTCAACGTGTGATCAACAATGTATGTATGAATGCGGTAAATTCTGCGTCTAACAACTAGGCATGGAATAATGACGCAACAACTCAGAGATATGAAACCACCCCACACTTAAAAGTTTGCTTAGTCCCTAAGCAAAGAAACAAATAAAGAACAAGAGAAAGTTATAAGAAAACTTCTCTCGTGTGTGGTGTTCCAACAAGCAAAGTGAAGCTTCCTCCAAAGCAACAATCCAGCGAGCCTCTTACGTAAGCCTAGTTTAACGTCTAGGCCAAGACGTGGCTGCTGCCGCTGCTCCCTCAGTGAAAACGAGGTTCGAGAAGTAGTTCGGGAGGTTTCCTTCTCGAACGTCTTGTGCGTCCAGATGACGCTCTCTTTGCTCCCTTAAAGGGAGAGCAAGATGGGTCGCCTACCCTTAGCTTTCGGTCCGAGCTCTTCTCCTCGGCGATATTTCATGGTGCCCTGCTCGTGTGATTGATTCTGCCCCGATCGTCAAACTTCCCTCTTTTACTCGCCTTAGGTTTCTTGCGTTTGGGCTTCGCCCTCCTTGTATCCCTAGGGAGTTCCGCTCCATGATATGTGTCTTCATTACATTTCGAGTTACTTTTCACACCTGAATTCACGAGAACAACAAACAAACGATCAGCTTTCTCAATAATAGAATTTTCAATAAAAGGTACCGTCATTGAAAGCTTTTCGTCGTGCACTTCCTCCTCAATCGGACGCTGCCTTCTTTCCTCAACTATGTCAACTGCTTCTTCTTTGGGTACCTCAGGGACTTCCTCATCTTCGAGGGTAGTGGCAATTACTTCAGTTTCTTCCACGTCCCGTCGCATCAATGGTTCTTCTTGTTGCTCCCATTCAAAGCTCGCTTGTTCTGCCAACATTCTGCTCATGTTTTCTTGTTGCATCTGCAGCTCGTCAATCTTATTAAAGAGGAGCTTTTTATCCTCTTGCAGCTGTGCGAGAGTTGCTGCTAATTGTGCGGCAGCGGGCAGCAGGGAAGATTCTTCGGTGTATGGCATTCCATAATCACTTTCCTGCGCTTCCTGCTCGTACTCATAGCTGCTGACCTCCCGCTGATAGTTTTCATTCTCATATTCATATTCATCTCTTGGCTGCTCGGCATAGTGGGGGAATTCAGGATATTGGTCTTCGTATTCATACCACGGCATCGTCGGTTCTTGTTCATAAAAATCTGCATATTCTGGTTCGAAAGGAGGGTCTTCATAGAATCTATTCTGAGTGTAATCTTCCCACTGAGTTTGATATTCTCGTTGGGCAGGGGCATGAGGTGAATCATAGTGTCCACCGAGGCTTTGGGTATAGCACTCCCGAACTGATTTTTCTTCTTCCTCTTGCGGAAGAATGGCATTCCTTTGCCACATCGGTTCCCAACATGTCTCAAACTCTTCTGGTCTTTGATAAGCAGAAACTCGATGCGGAGGGGTATCATATATCAGCGTGTTTGCACTGGTGAAGTGGGGGGATGAGAAGTGTGATTCCATGTCGATTTAGCTGCTCTCAGTAAAAATTCAGCGCGTCCCCTAATCTGAAATTTCGTACCTTGCACACAATCAAAAGACGATATGTTTAGTAACAACTCAAAACAGGGTACACAAGAATATCACGCAAGCAAGCAATAACAATCAACAAGTAAAAAGAAAAATAGAAAGTGAAGTAAACAAACAAAAGCAACGATAAATAGAAAACTAGTCTAAAGGCAATTCCCCGGCAACGGCGCCATTTTGACGTGCAGTTTTTAGGGCGAGTATATGCGAAATACTTATCCTAATCACGCGATGTCAAACAAATTTATATGTTCCTAGGGTGACCTAGGGTCGAGTCCCAAGAGAAAAGCCTAGACGTTGTTTTCTATCAATAATCGCTAATGCAAGTCTACGAAAGAAGGGGATTTTTGTATTGGTTTTTATTAAGTTATCTAAGTCTAATAAACAGAAATAAAATGCAGCAAGAACCCTACTTCATTCCTAGGTTACAAGATAATGATGCAATAATAATGAAGCAAGCATACGAAGTCATGAATGATATGTTTCTTAGGTTATTGTGTTGCGCATTCTAGATTCAACTCTCGCTCCTTCTCTAGAATGGATGCAACACTTAAGTACGATTCTCAAACTCTCGCTCTATTGAATCGTGTTTAGAACTTAAATCCCATAATCTCAACCTCTCGGTCTATTGATCGGTAATTCAAGTCCACAATAATGTTAACCTAAGGTAATATGTGTGTCACTCTCGCACACGAAACACTGCCCTAAACATACAATTCTGAATTCTAAACCTCCTAAGTTCAACTCTCGTTCCTTCCTTAGGCATCTAAAATTCAGAACAAAATAAAGGGAATAAACAAACATATCAAACAAATACTTCATTATGCTCGGTAAAAATTCAGTTTTGCATTACAATCAAACCTAGGAAATCCGTGAGGATTCCCACCACAATACTACTCAGTCATGCTACGAAAAGAAATAAACAAAACAGAAATAAAAGTAGAGTAGAGGTTGCCGGTGTTGGAGAGGAGATCTTTGGCGTTTCCTCGAGCTTCTTGTCGTCGAAACCTTTGGAGTAGCCGCTGAAAATCCTTCCAAACCGTCCCTTGAAGCTTGCTCGCTCCCCTGATATGGTGTCTTGATTTCTGGCCGTCAAGCTCTGGTTGTGTGTGTTTAGGGTTTTGTATTTATATGTGCTCAACTTTTGGGCTTTTTAACCTAGGCTGAAATTTGGGCCCATGTTCTGTTCAGCTTAGTTTCTGACCCGAAACTCACTTTTACTCCCCGAATTAGAACTCAGTGAAAACACAAAGTTGTAGATAAATGAAATAGCTTTCCAACATGATATCACCCGCCTCAATCGGACATCTGCTCTATTTTCTGCAATTTTCTCAAGATCGATTGGTCAGGCTGCCTCTTCGAGCTGCCACTTGCTTGGTTTTGCTTATTTTCGCACGTTTCCAACCAAAACTGATCCAAACCATTCCAAATCATGTTATATGCATTATCAACTTGAAATGGAATAAAAGAGTATCAAAACACGCAATAAAACATCGAAAAGAACAAGAACTTAATGGGAAACATGTGCATATGCATAGTACATTCGTTCGTCTATCACGTATGCTCATCGACCGATGCTCCGGGCATCCTTTCAAATCCCATAACCGCCAAATTGTGACGGCGTGGCCTCATAGTACACGCCCTTGTGGCGGTACCTGATTCTATCCGCGAGCCCCTCATACGACACGAGGAACTCCAATACATCTTCCACATCCGTATCAGAAGATAACTCCATGAAAGCTCCCCATCCAGTGGCCGTGAAAGCGGCGTGCACCTCCTCCTCATCAACAAAAACAGTAGGCAAAACCTCGCACCTACTGTACATCCTGTACTTGATCTCAAAATCCAGTTTTTCTGACTAATCCACACAAATTGACATTGTACGCAGCAAAAAACACATCCAAATATCTCAAACTGGCGCGCGTGTCCTGTCACGCACGAGCACTATGCAGATCTGGATCTAAATCTTCTACTGAACAATTGATACACCAAAACTTGTCCAAACAAACTGAAATTTGAGCAGTAGATTACCTTTGTTAAGATTTGCGTTCAGGTAGAAAATTGTCTGATTTTAGGTTTGGCGGCGGCGCAGCGGCGGTCGGCGGCGGCGGTGTGGCTTTGGGGTTTTGTGATTTAGAGAGATAGAGTGAAAATGAAAAGTGACACAAAATTTACCCACACCACATATTTATAGTGCAAAAAGCCCATGTGCATGCATGGCGCAAAACCACATGGGCCCAAAACTAAAACTAAACCTAAAACTAAAAACTAAAACACACAAAAACAACAAACAAAAACAAAACTAAGTTAAGTTTGTCGGGGTACCTCCCGACGAGTGCTTTGTTTAACGTTGTTAGCTCGACGCAAATTGTGCACTTATAGCGCACGGCCCTCCTGATAAGTGTGCAAATTTGCAAGTATTTGTACACTTCTTATGCTTGAATCTTGCTAGTTTTCGATTATTTTGTGAAGAATTTGATACTCTTTTGTGTTTTATGCAGATTTTATTCAAAGTTTATCAAAGAGAGTAAAAAGCACAAAATGGAGCAAAGTGGATGAAAATTCAAGTCAAGTGCCCAAGAGGAGATTCTACTCTCCCGAGCAAACATCAGTCCAACAGAGCAAGTCCCCAGAGAGTGGCGAGCAGATTAACTCAGTCGAGGAAATTGACCCAAGGTGACCAGGAATCACCTGGGCCGAGCAGAAATTCCCATACAAAATCTGCTCATCCAACCAAGTATGCAACCCTCCTCAGATGCTACACAACATGATCTGCTCGGCCCATGAAGGATGTGCTCGACCGACCAGAGCAGGGGATCACACCTGAAGATAGCAAAGGAAAGCTGCTCGGTCCAGGACAATTCTGCTCGGCCCAGGAGTCATCAAGAATCGATACAAGAGTGCTCAGTGATTTTTCCTCGGGCCGAGTAGAACCCTGTTCGGGCTGACCAAGAGCAACCCTGCCGAGCAAAAGTTACCCTGCCGAGGACCCAAGCTCACCACATTCAAAGCTGCTCGACCAGAGGAAATTCAGGTCGGCCGAGCAGATTTTCCCCCAATATTTCTGCTCGACCGAGTTACACCGAGTATATAAACTTTTTAGACATTTCAAATTTGGGGCTTTGACTTCGAAACTCGACTCAAAAAACCCTAGAAATCCGATTTTTGAAGATCAAGAGCTTTGGTGTGAAATTGAAGACTTAGGAGTGAAGATCAAGCATCAACATCTCCATTACCACTCTAGTTTGCAATTAATTTCATGTTTTCATACATTTCTATTGTTATTGCTTTCATTTCTAGCATGAGTAGTGAGTAGTGATTGTTTCCCTAGGTTACATGCATGTATTTGGATGATGATTAATTTGTTATGCAATGAATTTTGATGTGAATTTTCTGCATTGGCTACATCTATAATATGTTGCACATTAAGTGTTTGTTAAAATGTTGCACATCTATAATATGCTTAAGTGTAATTAATTGAACCAAATCAATGATATATGCAATGAAAGTTGATATACAGTTGATTAGATAGCCTTGCATGAATAATCTACTTTGATCTTGACATGAAAGTGTAAGATTGATTTAGATGACTAGTTTACTTGACCTAGGTTATGGTAACTCTTCCAATAGATTGAAAGATTGAGGAAGAGTCCATTACCTAAGGGAGTGCCAACATATTAAAAGATTGAGGCCTCCATATAGATGAACCTCTTAGTCCTAAGGATGGAATGAAAGTTGAACTTAGGATTAATGTTCATAAATAAACTAGTCTAATTGACGAGCACGTCGTTGAGTGCTGCAAATTTGTCCCTCTCCTCCTTAGTATAATCTAGGTAAGTCAGGGGTCGAATCCACAGGGAACGGTGAGAAGTAGTCTTTATCTACAACTAAAACTGGGGTTGTGAGTTAAACAATTAAAAGACAGAAAACAGGAGCGTGAGTGTACTACTGGCGCACAGAATTATTACGAGTGTAACTATAACTATGAGATGAGCTCAGCTTAGACTTATCACTATGAACTTCTATGTTTATCACTGGTTTTTCTAAAGATCTATGACAGGTTGTCCACGCAAGTTAAGGTCCGGTAAAGGCTTAATAACTTACACATATATTCCGGTAAAGGTTTATATGATATTACTACCCAACCTAGTCTAATTAACCACGAATCCGGTAAAGGTAGTGATTAACTATTCTAGTGCTACTCCTATCATTCACTGTAACGTACCTCTGATAGTTTAACGTTAGATAATAGAATCTATAATTAGGTCTGCGGGTAAAGGCTTCGACTAACTATCTAAACTAGTTATCATGCAAGTTTGCTCGTAGTAATAATACTTAACAGGTCATGCATTAAGAATAAAACCTCAAAACACATAATTCACAGATCAAAGTCTAAACTGAATTCAACAAGTTAGCTAGACATGCTGAACATATTCATCTCAATATCTATATGTAAACAACAAGTAAAAACACTAAAGCCTGGTGCGCGCGACGTCAGTGCGCGTAACAGTCTTGCGCCGGTAGGATTCCAATCTTCTTCTACTGCGCAGCTTGAAGTATGCGTAGCCAGCTCTCGCTCCAGCTCTCTTTGTGATTTCCATGAAGCTTTGTATTTATAGTCTTGCCTCCTAGGGTTTCCACGAATATTTAGGCAAGAATATCTGTAGGAAATCATCTTCATTTCTAAAAATCAGCTTTAGGAATATTTGATCTCCAAAAACCGAACTTAGAAATATTTTTTGCGCGTGATGACGTCATCGCTCCGGATATCTCGCTGATTGCTGACGTCATCGCTTTGCTTTTGCTCTGCACGACTAAGACTGGCGCGCCACACTGCTCGCGCACTCGTTGTCCTTTGGCTCTTCGTCAACTTTGTTGTCTTTTGCTCTGAGATTCGGCCTTCTTGTTGCACTTTTGTTCTAACTCTTCTTTTAAACCTGAGATACAAAACTACACCAAAAGCGTAATCTTATACTAAAATATGTTAGAATCTAAGCAGTGTAAAAGACCTAAAACAGTATACAAAAGTGCTCTATCAAATCCACCACACTTACTCTTGTCATCCCTGAACAATCCGGCTTCCTTACCTCTTTTCATAATGTACGGGTGAATGTTGGACTTACTGCGCCACACGCCTGCGCCACTCTTACAACCTGCGCAATTGTGACTTATGCAACACAAAACTGATTTTAAGTAACTAATTCAAACTTTGTTGTACCTCTCTTGTGGAATGCATATCAATTCGGATGATTGGGAGATAGTCCTTTTTAAGCACCGGCCACCGAATTCTTCTTGATTCGTGATTGCATGGTTATTCTTGTTCGCTTTCTCTGGTACATGATTGATTCGCATCGTAGGGTTTCTGAGCTTGACGTCTTTGACGTTTCACTTTTGTTCTCGGACAGTTGATACACACTTTGTTGCACAATTTCTTCTTCCCATTGTCTCGGCCTTTTGAGCTTTAACTTTGAATTGAATACTTCTTTTCCTGGTCCGGATCTGAATTCTTCCCTAGAACGATTTCCAATCATGGCCTTCGGATAGCAGCTATGGAACCACGCCCCGCTCTCGCTTCTGATCAGTCACGTGCAAGTCAGGCCGCGCATTTGCAATCGCGCGCCCCTTCCTGAGCGACTAACTTCAGCGAAGACGGTCTGTTTTCCCGTCTCGTCATGTCATTAGGGTTTTCGCCTTCGGCATCTGCGTGACTGAGCTTGCTCTTATTCCTTTGACTGCGAAGTACCAACCTCCACGAATACTCATAACCATAAAACCGATCCTCAAGAATTGTTCGGTTGACTGCTTCTCTAGGACGTTTCTATCAGCTCCGCATCCCTCTTTATTCCACTCAAGAGACCACACAAAATTCAAAAAAATTATCAAAAATTCAGAATATGTTATATAAGCACAATTTAACGTAGGTGCGCAAATGCGCACACAGGTCGCGCACGCGAATGCTTCTCTCGCACAATGACCTTGAATTGGTGATGATCGTTTTCACCTTCTATCTCTATTGCTCCGTGCGCGAAAACCTTAGTGACAACGTATGGGCCGGTCCATCTGCTACACAACTTCCCTGGCATTATCTTCAAACGAGATGAAAATAATAACACCTTATCCCCAATATTGAAAGAACGGTGCAGTATGAACTTATCGTGATATAATTTCGTGCGCGCTTTGTAGTCGGACGTGCTGTCATATGCGTCAGCACGTAGTTCATCCAGCTCGTTCAAATCCCGCAGCCTTTCTCGTCCTGCACTATTCAGATCCAGATAGCATGTTCGCAGTGCCCAGTAAGCCTTGTGCTCTAGTTCTACTGGATGATGACATGCTTTCCCATAGACCAGTCGGAATGGAGAGGTGCCAATCGGTGTCTTGAAGGCTGTCCTATACGCCCATAGCGCGTCATCTAACCGGAGGCTCCAGTCCTTACGTGTTGGTTTGACCATCTTCTCAAGTATCCGCTTGATTTCTCTGTTGGAGATCTCGGCCTGACCGTTTGTTTGTGGATGATAAGCCGTATACGTTCTATGTTGGACCCCATAGTGTTTGAGTACTTGTGCCACCATCCTGTTACAAAAATGCGTTCCTTGGTCACTGATTAGTGCCTTGGGTACACCATTACGGCAAAAAATCCTGAATCTAAAATTTTCCTACTTGTTCGTTTAGGGCCAAAATGCCCCCCACATGCATGTTCATGACAGAACGCTAAGACCGAATCTATTTCATGATCTGGAATACAACGTCTAAGTATTTGGTCCGGACCTATTCTGAACAAGTACGGATCATCCCATAAATACATTCTAGCATCATGTTTTAATCGGAATCTCTGCAGTTTAGTAAGAGATGGGGGAAACAAACCAGTGACCGGGTAGTTCACAATGTGAGCATACCACGGTACCTTACCCTGTAATGTCATTATGTGCTCACCTGGGAAGGTCTCCGTGATAATCTCTTTATCCTCGTCCTTTACTATCCGACTCAAATGGTCTGCTACCGTATTATCCGATCCCTTCTTGTCCTTGATTTCTATATCGAATTCCTGCAAAAGCAACAACCAACGCATAAGTCTCGGTTTAGTTTCTTTCTTGGATATTAAATACCTTAGTGCTACGTGATCCGTGAATACGATGTTTGGCCCCTAATATGTATGCACGGAATTTTTCGAGGGCAAGAACAATGGCTAGCAGCTCTTTCTCAGTGGTAGTGTAGTTACGCTGGGCTGGGTCCAGTGTGTGCGATGCATAGTAGATAGCGTGAGGTTTTTTGTCTTTGCGCTAACCAAGCACTGCGCCAACAGCATAATCACTCGCGTCACACATCAGTTCGAATGGAAAGTTCCAATCTGGCGCTTGTAGTACTGGCGCACTAGTCAGTGTGCGTTTTAGTGCGTCCAATGCTGCGCGACATGCATCTGTGAAATCAAACACTACATCCTTCTGTAGGAGGTTAGACAAAGGCGTCGATATTTTAGAGAAATCTTGAATAAATCGTCTATAAAAACCAGCATGCCCTAAAAAAGATTTAATTTCTCTAACATTAGTGGGATACAACAAGCTATCAATAAGATCAATTTTCGCCTTATCTACCTTTAATCCTTCCCTCGGGACAATATGGCCGAGCACCACTCCATGCGTGACCATGAAGTGATACTTTTTGTAATTAAGGACTAGGTTTTTAGATATGCAACGTTTCAAGACTTTATCCAAATTCTCTAAACATGCGTCAAATGTATCACCATGTACAGTAAAATCATCCTTGAAAACTTCAATGCATGATCCCAACATGTCCGAGAATATACTCATGACTAACCTTTGAAACGTACCTGGTGCGTTACACAATCCAAAAGACATGCGCCGGAAGGCAAACGTACCGAAGGGACATGTGAATGTTGTCTTTTCTTGGTCCTCCGCAGCTATGGGAATCTGATTATACCCTAAAAATCCATCCAAGAAACAGTAATGGGGTTTACCTGCCAGTCGGTCCAGCATCTGATCTATAAATGGCAGAGGGAAGTGGTCCTTGCGCGTGACTGCATTCAGCTTCCGGTAGTATATGCACATGCGCCATCTAGTCTGTATTCTCTTTGGCACTAGTTCTCCTGCTGCGTTCTCCTCTACTGTGATGCCACCTTTCTTGGGACAACATGAATCGGGCTTACCCACTTACTATCAGGGATTGGATAAATAATTCCAGCGTCGAGCAGCTTAATGATCTCTTTGTGCACTACCTCCATCATGATCGGGTTGAGTCTTCGCTGGGCATCTCTGCACAGTTTAGCTCCATCTTCTAACAGAATGCAATGCATGCATACGTCCGGACTGATTCCGCGCAAGTCATCCAGTGTCCATCCGATCGCACGCCTATTCTCGCGCAGTATGTCCACCAGGCGCGCTTCTTGCGCAGGCTCCAGCTGGCTTTTTATGATTACCGGTTTGGTCTCATTATCGCCTAAAAACACATACTTCAGGTGCTCCGGAAGTTGCTTCAGCGTGATCTTTGGTTCCTGTATGTCATGCGAGACAGCCGTATTAGCAACACATAACTCAGAACCAGAAGTGGCATACCTTGTATCTTCTGCATCAGATAAATTGGTTGCGGCATTAGCGGGTGTTTCAGCTACTTCTCCGCACGCGTCTACAGTGCGCGAGTTTGATGGCGCGCGTTCTCGTCTTCCACTGCTTCATCAATGATGTCTAATGCGTTTATCGTGGAATCATCATGAGGAAACTGCATGCCCTTGAATATATTGAAGTGTATAACCTCACCATCAACTTCCATTGATAGGGTTCCCTTCCGTACATCAATCCTTGTTTGCGCGGTCATCAGGAATGGTCTGCCTAGCAATACTTGCGCAGTGTCGGCAGAAACATTACCTTCCATCTCTAATACATAGAAACCGGCCTGGAACACCAATTCTCCTACACTTACCAAGACATCCTCAACCATAGCTACCGGTTGCTTGCAAGATCAGTCTGCCAATTGGATCGTCAACCCTGCAGGCTTCAGTGGTCCAAGACGCAAGGATGTGTATAGAGAGTGAGGTAACACGTTTATAGACGCCCCCAGATCTACCATGCAATTGTCTACTACAGAGTTACCGATTGTGCATGGTATAGTGAACGTACCTGGATCTCGACATTTTGGTGGTACCTTATGTTGCACTATTGCTGAGGCGTTTGCGTTAAGCTGCACTTGCTCTCTATTTCCTCCCTTCCTTCTTTTGTTCGTGCACAGATCCTTGAGAAACTTTGCGTACCGCAGAATTTGTTTCAATGCATCGATAAGCGGAATGTTGATTTCTACTTTGCTGAACAAGTCATATAACTCCTGACCTAACTCGGTTTTCTTAGGTTTAGTGCTCTGTGTGGGGAAGGGAAGTGGTATGTTGCTGTTAGATTGGTTCTCCTGACTTGCAACAGGTGCGTCTGGCTCTGGTGTTGAGTTAGGAGTCTGCGCGTCTGCATTTTCCTTGCATGAGTAACCACTGGCACACTAGATGTTTCCCTGCCCGATCTGAGTATCACAACGTTGACACCATTTTGTGAATTAGCTTTAGCGGCTTTTCTGTTATTTGCGATCTCGGTCACGGTTGCAGAGATTTGTGTTAATTGATTTTCAATTAGAGAAAACGCTTCTCGTTCTATTCCTGGTTCTTGTGCACTGTCTCTGCCAACTGACCAACAATATCCTCTAGAGATCTCTTCGGCTGTTGATTGTATTGCGTTGGCCCTTCAGCGCGTTTGTGCGGCGAGTTATAAGAAGCAGCTAGCGTGTAAGGTCGCGCACCAGTAGGAGCATTAGGTTGCGCATGCCAGCCAGTGAGCGGTCTCTAGAAATTCTGCTCGGCTTTCCAACTTAACCCGTTCTCAGCTAACCCGAACCTAGGCTGTCCTTGCCTAGCTTGTCCGTTATTCCATCCTCCTACTGCATTAACATCTGCGTGTTCTTCGAATAGGGAGGGGCATGCATCTGTCTGATGGTCTGTGGCGTGCAGAATTCACATGGTCTAATCTCAGCACTTTGCTTCATCATTAATTTCTGCATCATGTCTTTCAGTTCCTTGATTTCTCCGGTTACGTCCACTTGATGCAGCAATCTGGCGCGATTGTTCTCCACAGACACTTGATATCTCACTTGGTCCGCGGTGTCTTCTATTAACTTCCATCCTCTGGGTACATATTCCTCACATTGCCTCCTGCGCAAGCATTCAGCAACCTGAGTTCCATCTCAGTAAGTCCATTTAGGAAGCTCTCGATCAGCACTTGTTGTGGGAGTCCATGGTTGTAGCAGTTAATGACTCTCCATGCAACTATTTTGGGGCAGCTAGCTCTCTACGAAGTAATGATACCTTGGCCGCATGATAGAATTTATCTAGAAATCTTTCTTGTATTTCAGGCCATGTCCTTATCGATCCCGGTGCTAGCTCCATCAACCATTGTCTAGCTGAATCACAAAGTGAGAATGGGAATGCTCTTAGTTTCAGCAACACTGGGTCCTCGTTCCCATTCCTCATATTTTCACAGATGGCCGCATACTCTCATAGTTTCAGCCATACCATGGAAGTTACGCATGTTGTGAACAAGCTGAGTTCGTAGCTCGAAGTGACCATCTGGAGGTAGCACGATGCACCATGGTTGATTAACAGCTTGAGGAGCAGACATCTCCTTTATGGTGCGTCGCGCCAGAAGTGGTACGCGCGCGACAGGTGGTGGCGCGCGTACATCCATATTATTCTGCAGCTGGTTGTCATGTCTCGGTGGTTCAGCATCCCCTCTGAACTCTAGGTCTCTGCGTAACTCTCTTCTAAGTGCTTCGAGTTCAGCAGGGTGTAGGCGAGCAAAGACGTTATCGGGGTTGCGCCCTGGCACGTTTGGCGTGTTGTCCATGCATCTGCCGATCACGCTATTCTCACCAATATCTTCCATGCAAAGACAAAAACAACAGCTAGATTAAACGTAACTAATTTTTTTTGGATTATTTGATATATGAGAAAACAAAAAGTAATTAACAAACTAAATACTAAAAAGAAAAGAAAAGAAAAGAAAACTTCTCTAGCCGCTCTCTGGCAACGGCGCCAAAATTTGACGAGCACGTCGTTGAGTGCTGCAAATTTGTCCCTCTCCTCCTTAGTACAGTCTAGGTAAGTCAGGGGTCGAATCCACAGGGAACGGTGAGAAGTAATCTTTATCTACAACTAAAATAGGGGTTGTGAGTTAAACAATTAAAAGACAGAAAACAGGAGCGTGAGTGTACTACTGGCGCACAGAATTATTACGAGTGTAACTATAAATATGAGATGAGCTCAGCTTAGACTTATCACTATGAGCTTCTATGTTTATCACTGGTTATTCTAAAGATCTATGACAGAATGTCCACGCAATTTAAGGTCCGGTAAAGGCTTAATAACTTACACATATATTCCGTTAAAGGTTTATATGATATTACTATCCAACCAAGTCTAATTAACCACGAATCCGGTAAAGGTAGTGATTAACTATTCTAGTGCTACTCCTATCATTCACTGTAACGTACTTCTGATAGTTTAACATTAGATAATAGAATCTATAATTAGGTCTGCGGGTAAACGCTTTGCCTAACTATCTAAACTAATTGTCATGCAAGTTTGCTCGGAGTAATAATACTAAACAGGTCATGCATTAAGAATAAAACCTCAAAACATAAAATTCACTAGTCAAAGTCTAAACTGAATTCAACAAGTTAGCTAGACATGCTGAACATATTCATCTCAATATCTATATGTAAACAACAAGTAAAAACACTATAGCCTGGTGCGTGGGTCGTCAGTGCGCATAACAGTCTTGCACCGGCAGGATTCCGATCTTCTTCTGCTGCGTAGCTTGAAGTATGCGTATCCAGCTCTCGCTCCAGCTCTCTTTGTGATTTCCATGAAGATTTGTATTTAAAGTCTTGCCTCCTAGGGTTTCCACGTATATTTAGGCAAGAATATCTGTAGGAAATCATCTTCATTTCTAAAAATCAGCTTTAGGAATATTTGATCTCCAAAAACCGAACTTAGAAATATTCTTTGCGCGTGATGACGTCATCACTCCGGATATCTAGCTGATTGCTGACGTCATCGCTTTGCTTTTGCTCTGCGCGACTAAGACTGGCGCGCCACTCTGCTTGCGCACTCGTTGTCCTTTGGCTCTTCGTCAACTTTGTTGTCTTTTGCTCTGAGATTCGGCCTTCTTGTTGCACTTTTGTTCTAACTCTTCTTTTAAACCTGAGATACAAAACTACACCAAAAGCGTAATCATATACTAAAATATGTTAGAATCTAAGCAGTGTCAAGGACCTAAAACAGCATACAAAAGTGCTCTATCACTAATCAAGTACTATTCATTAAATGTTGCATGATTGATTGTCATCACCTTATATGCTATGGCCTAGGGACCATAGATCCTTAATCACCTTTAGTTTGCATATTAACCTTTCAAAATTACCAAAATCTCTTACCAATTCCCCCAACCTTTTACGTTAGGCAAATCATTAAGTAGTTAAAACTAGTTAATCAATTCTTACTCATCTCTAGGGATTCGACTCTAGGTCTCCTAGATATATAAATTTTGTTTGCCGTGTTAGGACTTAAAACTTCCACTACACCGTTGCCGGGGATATAGGCCACCACCTCACCCTCTAGGAATTTAGAGGCCCGAGGTTCCCATATTCACCGCGGCAAATGAAGGGAGGGAAATTGAAAATGACATCACCATAGATGAGGTGATGGAAGAGATGGAGAGAGCCGAGGCTCTTGGGGGAGACCATGAAGAGCAAGACGAGGATACTAATGGAGAATGAAGACATTTACTTGTCTAAGTGTTATTTCCTTGCTTGATCTCCTTTGCTAGGTCTTTTGTGTTTCATTTTCTTGCTTGAACTTCATATTTTGTGAACTTTGTGTTTGAACTTTTTGATGTGTTTGTTTATGATTCTCATTTCCATGAACCACACAATAGAATTATGCACATTGTTCACTAGCTTAGATTAGCATGAATAAGCTCGTTTTTGACATCCTAGGCCGAGTTCTTTTATAGGTAAAATTTTAAATTGACCTAGTAGAACTTAGGGCGCGAATTGGATTTGAATTTTGCTCTCCCGAGCAACTATTTTCCCTCTGCCGAGCAGACTTTCATTGGCTGATCAGTGAATTTTCCTCGGCCCGAGCAACATAGTCCTCTGGCCGAGCAAAAACCACCAAGTCTCAACTCTTTATCAATACTCCTCAGCCTCTGTCGAGCATATTCTAGTCGGCTGAGTAGCTCATTCCCATTCCCTGCATATTCACTCTGCTCGGCCGAGCAACATCAAAGAGCAATTTCTGCTCGGCCAACCTTCCCTCGGTTCTCTCAAGTGATTTTCCCTATATGACCTATTTTTCCTCATTCTTCACAACATAACTTCTCTCACTAAGCATCCTAGGCTAAAAACCTCTCCACTCCACAACCTTACTCAACTCATCAACTCATCCAAACTCACTCCAATCATCAATGGCTAGAAGATGGAATCCTTTTAGATCATCATCATCCTCTCGCATGCATGAGCAACCTCCTCTCCTCCTAACCAATTCGGACACCCCAAGCCTCATTCCATATCCATTTGGGGAACCTCTTCAATTTGAAAGGAGAGAAGAGCAAGAGAGGTACATGATGTATGAAGATTTCAAGATACCGGGAACCCTTTTCCCTAAGCTTGTTGAGATCGACTCTCTTCCACACATGCAAAGAGGTAAGATCCATGAATTGTTAGATCATTGTGGATTAGGATTCTTGTTGAGGGAAGATCCGGGTACTTACCCTAGAATGGTCAAGGAATTTATGTGTACATTTAGTGCCGAATGGGTTGATGGAGATATAGATGTAGGCATGTGACGAGCACGTCGTTGAGTGCTGCAAATTTGTCCCAACTCTCCTATTAGTATAGTATTGGCAAGCTGTGGTCGAATCCACAGGGAACGGTGAGAAGTAGTCTTTACCTACATCTAAAACTGGGGTTTGTGACTTAAACAATTAAAAGTAAAAAAACAGGAGCGTGAGTATACTACTGGCGCATAGAATTAACTACGAGTGTAAACTATAAATATGAGATGAGCTCAGCTTAGACTTATCACTATGAACTTCTATGTTTATCACTAGTTTTTCTAAAGATCTATGACAGATTGTCCACGCAAGTTAAGGTCCGGTAAAGGCTTAATAACTTACACATATACTCCGGTAAAGGTTTATATGATATTACTACCCAACCTAGTCTAATTAACCACGAATCCGGTAAAGGTAGTGATTAACTATTCTAGTGCTACTCCTATCATTCACTGTAACGTACCTCTGATAGTTTAACGTTAGATAATAGAATCTATAATTAGGTCTGCGGGTAAAGGCTTCGCCTAACTTTCTAAACTAGTTATCATGCAAGTTTGCTTGGAGTAATAATACTAAACAGGTCATGCATTAAGAATAAAACCTCAAAACATATTATTCATGGATCAAAGTCTAAACTGAATCCAGAAAGTTAGCTAGACATGCTGAACATATTCATCTCAAAATTCATATGAAAACAACAAGTAGAAATTCTATAGCCTGGTGCACGCGTCGTCAGTGCGCGTAACAGTCTTGCGCCGGTAGTTTTCCGATCTGCCCTCTAATCCGCTCTGAGCTCCTCTCCTGCGCAAATATGTACATGTCTGGAATTTTCTAGTAGCTGTGTATTTATACTCTTGCCTTCTAGGGTTTCCTCGAATATTTAGGCAAGAGAATATATCCTTATCTCTAAAAATCAGCTTTAGAAATATCTTTATCTCTAAATTCCAGACTTAGAAATATTCTTTACGCGTGATGACGTCATTGCTCTGATTTTGTCACTGATTGCTGACGTCATCATTCTGTTCTGCTCTGCGCGACCCATACTCGCGCGTCATCGTTCAGCCTTCTTGTGCACTTTTGTTCTAACTCTTCTTTTAAACCTGAGATACAAAACTACACCAAAAGCATAATCTTATACTAAAATATGTTAGAATCTAAGTAGTGTAACGGACTTAGGGTTTCTGAGCTTTACGTCTTTGATGCTTAAATTTTGTTTTCGGACAGTTTGATAACTTTTTGTTGCACAATTTTCTTCTTTTCATTGTCTCGGCCTTTTGAGCTTTAACTTTGAATTGAATACTTCTTTTTTCTGGTCCGGATCTTAATTCTTCCCTAGAACAGTTTCCAATCATGGCCTTTGGATAGCAGCTATGGAACCACACCCCGCTCTCGCGTTTGACAAGTCGCGCGCAAGTCAGGCCACACGTTTGCAACCGCGCGCCCCTTCCTGAGCGACTAACTTCTGCGAAGACGGTCCATTTTCCCACCTCGTCATGCCATTAGGGTTTCCCCTTCGGCATCTGTGTGACTGAGCTTGCTCTTTATCCTTTGACCGCGAAGTACCTACCTCCACGATTACTCATAACCATACAACCGATCCTCAAGAATTATTCGGTCGACTGCTTCTCTAGTACGTTTCTATCAGCTCCACATCCCTCTTTATTCCACTCAAGAGATACACAAAATTCGAAAAAATTAATAAAAAATCAGAATATGTCATATATGCACAATTTAACACAGGTGCGCGAGTGCTCACACAGGTTGCGCACGCCAATATTTCTCGC
>QZGG01003216.1:0-26393 GCA_006409495.1 Sedum album
GTAATTGTGCAATTGTTCGTGGAAAAGCAGTCTCACTTCATCTAAATATGTACCTTGTCGAATTCCTTAAATAAATGCCTTCAAATACTAGGCTTTTGTTGTTCATTTGATCATTTTAGTAAATCTTTGTGTATTATTAGAGAATGAAAACCATTTCTAGATATCTTTAGTATACACAAAGTACAAATCATTAAGATTGTGCATCAAGCAGTTGAGATGTAAAAAACAGGGAAACGAAAACTATTACTGTAACACAACCATGCTTGAACTTGATGGAATGTAATGCAATGAGGGGAAATGAAGTTGCACATCAGTCGTTGACGGAAGAATTACTTCCAGCGTTTCCCAAACCCTCCTTTGTGCCTTCCAAACATGCCATGCTTACCATGCTTAAACTTGCCACGCTTGAATTTCCCATGGCCAAACATACCATGTCCATAGCCTCCGTGCGACATGTGGTGTGCACCATATGCAGCTGCAGCAAGAGCAGCACCTCCAGCTAGCAAACCCGTACCAGCTCCCATTCCTACTCCGTGGCCTGAAAAATTTTTCAAATAAGTCAGGATAATAATTGTACTGCGCGAACAAAATAGTAGCTTCTATCATATATCGCTAAAAAATGACTTCATGAATTCAATCCATATAGTTTAGCTTCCCATAAAACTTGCATACATATGAGTAATGACCATAAAATCTGAAAACTGAAATATTAAAATATACCTGGAGCAGGGTAGTGGTGTCCTGGTGGAGGGTAACCGCCATAAGGGTTAGGTGGTGGTGGGTAACCACCAGGTGGGGGATATCCAGCAGGAGGGTAACCACCTTGTGGAGGGTATCCAGCAGGTGGGTAACCACCATGAGGCGGGTATCCAGCTGGAGGATAAGGTGCAGATGGGTAAGGCTGCGGTGGATAACCTTGAGCTTGAGGAGGATAAGCACCTGGTGGGTAATGATGTCCATGGCCACTAGCAGCACCTGCAGCATACCCTGCTAGACTCGAGAAGAGTCCTTTGTCATTTGCATCATCCTTTCGGTCACTCATTATTACTTCAAATCAAATAAGTCCTTCCTACAAAAACAGTATATATCAATTATAATCGTTAGTTGGATGAAAGCACAGTAGTGCAAGATCAGAATTGTCTTAAAGATTAAGGTCATACTAATTTATCGATAAAATCAAAGTTGCCGTCTGAAAAATGTAAGAATATTCTTATGCAAACAAATAGCCTACCAAAGGCAACACGGCATTTGGCAACAGAAGACTATTAGAATCGGATGGAGCTAAAATTGATTACTGCACACCAATCTAGAATATAGTAAGGAAAAGTTGATAATAAAAAATGTGAATTTCAATCTGGTCTCAGAACATAGCCTAGAATATAATACTAATATCATAGAATCAAATCTTGACTTAATTAAACCTAGTTTATTATCAACAACACCTGCAACTGGAACAAATGAATCACAATTGGTTGATACAAACCATGATTCTTGGATTGGTTCAAGCAAATCAACAAGATGAATATGAAACTAGAATTCAAAGAAAGGAATCAAAACTTGACTTGATGAAAAACCTAGCTTTATTCCAATTGGACTAGATAAGATCTGGGAATCAATCAAACTTAAATATATATAAAAAAGAAAGCATGCATCGCATAACCCTAATTACCAATTCAATATCACAAATCAATAAAAGAAAAGGATTCATCAAACAAATGATCCTCAAAACAGAAAGAAGGAAAGGGGAGAGGCTCACCAGAAATAATTGGAGCTGCGTTGTGGAAAGAAAGAAATAAATGATATATGCAGTTGGATGGGCTCAACAAATTAGTTGTTGATTTCAATAAATTTATATACATTTTAAATGTGGATAAATATATGCACAAATAATAAATGATAAATTAACAGTAGTCGAATTTTGATAGTCACACTAATAAAAAATCAATATATTACTAAAACGTAACACGATAAATGATTTATTTTCTAGTTTCTACTCAATCCCAACTACCTCGGACATAGTGAAATCACTCAGAAAATATATACTTCCTCCGTTTTATTTTGAGTATCCCATTTGAGAACGTTAATGGTTTTTAAGAAAATTGAAAAATGTGAGATAAAAAGTAAGAATAAATGGGCTAAAAAGTATGAAAGAGGGTATAAATGTAGAGGTAAAAAAGTTTCTATTTTAGAAAATGAGAAGATCATTTTGAGACATCCAAAAAGAAAATGGGACAATGAGACGGAGGGAGTAGAAAATTTACAAGTTTAATTAATTTTAAAATGAGAATTAC
Source organism: Sedum album (assembly GCA_006409495.1). Lineage (NCBI taxonomy): Eukaryota > Viridiplantae > Streptophyta > Magnoliopsida > Saxifragales > Crassulaceae > Sedum > Sedum album. The sequence continues at coordinate 2,292 of QZGG01003216.1, forward strand.
ATTAAAGGAAAATAGTTATTTATAGGTGAAAGGTCGTTGTTTAGCTCAACTGAATGATGTTAAATCGTGCTCAAGTTGGTTTAATCCATTCAAAGTATGATTATCTAATCAATGGCTATACATGGTACATCAGGTACTTATCAATGTTATCAAGGCACGGCTGCCCTTAAGAATACGGGTGCATCCAAATGCTGCCGATTAAACAACAAAGGCATCCTTCAAAAACCTAAAGAAGAAAGGCAGGTCCAAGTACCACATCTACCATCTTAATATTAGTTCTTTTTGATGAAATGGGGTGATCAATTAGGCAATCTCAAGCATCCCAATCGTATCCTTCCCAGAAAATATTGTTTTAGCTTTACATCGCAAATTATCTGCCTTCTGTTTGATGGATTCTGCAAAAGTTATATGATCCTCTTCATCAGCATTAAGTCTCAGCAACAACAATTTACAAAAAAAATGGAGTAAAATTTTCCAATTGGATTTTGAGTGTTTCATCTTTGGGTTGGAAGAAAACAGAGCAAGACAAATATAGAAGCAGATGCTTAAACCGTTACACATTCTCGGAGTTAGAGACCAGAAAGAAAACCAAATAATCAATGTATACCGTCTATGTACAAAGATGCATCAATCAATAATACGATAGGCTGTAAAGCTAAATGAAGATGAGTAAACTTTAAAATATCATCCAAATCCCGAGTAGGGAAGTCGAAACAACAATCATTTATAAAATGACATTGTTTTTTAAATGTATGAACTGAACTACGTCAATTTAGAAAAAACTGAAATGAATGCAGTTTGGGACAAAACCATATCTCAAATCCATTACATTATAAATACTAACCTACAAAATTCGCAACCCTAATCTATATCATCAACAGCACAAATCTAGTTCGGATTACACAAAAAAAAATGCTCTGTTTGGTTGCAGCAAAATTACATAGAAAGAAAATATAATAAAAAATTGAAGGGAAAGAAATTTTAATAAAAAAGTGAAGGTGTGTTTGGTTGCTCATGGAAAATATTGTGAAAAATAAAATATAAAATAAATATCATGTTCAATAAATAAAATTTATGTAAAACTAATTTTTGAACATCAGTTAAATTTGAAAAGTATCATCCAAGATAATGGCTAAAAAATCAGCATTAATAAAAAGTAAAAAGGAAAAGAATAGAAGCTTGAGATCAACAATGAAAGTGTATGAAAAAGGATTTTCATTTTCCATTGATTTTAGAAGGGAAAATAATCATGGAAAATGGGTTAAATTTTTCTTTATATTTTCCTTGTGATTTTTTTCCAACCTTTTTTCCCTGCAACCAAACATGAAAAATTCAACTTTTTTCCACATAACTTTCTTTTCACTTAATTTTCCCTGCAACCAAACAGGGGGTAAAAAGATGATTTTCAAATAAACCTGGAGGTTGTGGAGCTTGATGTGCTCTCAAATCTTCTTCATAGTGTCACCGCGTGATACCTCCTACGCGCCAACGAATTGACATAGAGCAGGCGACACTTTCAACAGCATCGTCAATGCATTTGACTTCGGTATCTTCGGCACTGCGACGAAGGTAGGCGGGGATGCGGCGGACTTGACGGAGGCCAGCATCGGCTTGCATGCGTTAAAAAACCCTTAAACTCGACGACGCCATTTTTTGAATTCGGAATTTTTCGCTCGTTCCGGTTTCAGCGAAAATCCGAAGTTTTACGAAGCAGTGTCGTTGTGGTAATTGGGCCGGGCCGCTACTGATTCAGGCCCAAATAAAATCTTCACTCTAACTTAATACTTCCTCCTCCGTCCCACCGAATGCTTCTCTTTTTGTTCTTTTAGGTATCCCACCGAATGCTTCCTATTTCCTTTTTTGGCAAAAAATAAATATTAAAATATAACACTCTAATTACATTTACTAGTTAAACATAATTAATTATACTAACTAATTAATTATTATAATTGAATTAAACCAATTATCAAAATTGAAAAATCACCCCCAATAACTCTAGATATTGATTTCAAAATTTTGGTCTCAAAATTTTGGTGGGAAAGTTTACTTTTGCTAAATTAATTTTGGTCTCAAAATTTTGGTGGGAAAATTTAGTCTTGATCAGATTTTTATTAGAATTTTCTATTCCTTAAATATTGATTTCTTATTTTACATTGAAAATGCCAAATAGGAAGCATTCGGTGGGACGGAGGGAGTAAACAACTGCAGGACATGAATCAAAAAGTAAGACAGTAAATTGTGCCTTCATTCGAACGATTGAAACTATTAGACCAGACTCTAGTGCCCCGACAATTAAGCTGTGTCTGATAGGAAGTGCTCAAAGAGGGTCTCGAGTTGAAGGCTTTTGGCTTAAAACAAATTAAGAGCATTATCATGCTCGTATCTCATTAGTTATTTGATTGTTAAATTAATGTACTTTTAATAGTTAATATTTTTTAAAGGAAAATGTCACTCGACTTGCCTTAGAGATTATTTTGGTAAATTTTACCCTCGAGTAAAATGTTTTAGGCCCCTAGAACTAAAGGAAAACAGACAAACTTTTCCAATAATGTCAATAGCTGTCTTCTATTTTCAATGTCAAGAGTTCCGATCCCGTCAATGTCATTCAATATTTTTGTGAGGACATGAGTTGGCATTAGCGTTGCCGCCGACGTACTATGCAGCGTCAAACCAAACCCTTTCATAATCCTACATTCTAATCAGACTCTAAAAGATGAAAATGTTTTTTCGATTTATTCTTCGAGAAAAAAGATCTAGAAGGACAAACAAATATTTTTAATATCGCAAGATATAATCTGAACCATTGATTTTTAATAATTGAATGGATGAGATAAAAAATAAAAAACCTTCAAATCCACCTGTCCATGTTTTTTGCAAATCCAACTGCCAACTTTAATAAAAACTAACTTTAATCTCAACCGTTAAATTAATCAAATTAACGTTTCAGATTTTATCTTTATGTCTCACATAAATTAAATATCCTCCTATTCATCAATGTCTATATAACTCATGTGTTTTTTGTTCATTTCGACGAAATTACAAAAATGTCTATCACTTTTAAATTTTGCCATATAACGGCCATTTTGATCAATTCGAACTACATCTTGCTCGACTTTTTTTGTTTTGATCATTCAAGATCTCATTTCCGGACTAAGATAAAGAAATATGCTGTGTTTTCCAGAAATAGACACATGAAATGCCTGCAATTGTCAGTGTTTCTACGGTGTAGAGGACTAATTAAGAAATCAACGTGGCCGACCTGAAAACTGTTCCCATTTATTAAGCATTGAAAATATCTCCTTAACTTTTCCAATACATACAAACATATATGTACGTACCAGTAGCACTGCATTTACGTGTTAAACTCACTACTCGTGTGGTTGCAATAATTCAAACTATTGTTTCTAATGTCTGATTATTTCTCCACGTGTATCTCATTAGTTTATGAGACTTGAACTGATCCGGCCTTTTCATTTTCTATCACATATATCTGAGAACGTGACTTTGAATTGATTAGCTTCCTTTGTTTTTATGCCTGCTGATGGACTCCTGTAAATTCAATGATGTCCTTTTTTGTATAAGATCATTCAGTTGGATTATTCTCAATAATTCGAGTAATTGGTCAAGAGTGGTTAAAGTTTATCTGGAATTTATCTAGAAAATGCAACACGATACATCAAAAGGCTAGATCAATCTATATCATACCATTTATGAGGAATGTGTATGTGTTTGTTTTTCACTTGTGAATCGGAGCTTGATTACTACTATGTGCAAGTTTGCTATGTTCTTGAAAATTTCACTCACAATGAAACATAAAAATATCAAACTATAGTGTCTGAGAAAATCACACTTCCGCTTTTTTTGGTCAGAAGATTCTGAATATGCACAGCTATAGATATGACCGTTTATAGTGTGTTTCATTGTACTAGACTGTACCAAATATCAACGTACAAGAACAAAAACAAGATATTTTTCGGAGATTTTTGGCTTGGGCAAGTGCATATTAGGTTTTTTTGTTATGACTACGTTTGGTTGCATGGAAAAATGGATGGAAAAAAAATTTGATGGAAAATTTAAAGAAAAATATTTGGGTGTGTTTGATTGAATTATGAAAAATGAAAAAATAACAAAAGAATCAGTATAAACTTTTCCTTTCAATTTTCCTATGAAAAATTACTTTCCTTTAAAAAATCTTAAATTTTCTTTCCATTATTTTTTCCCTCATCCAAACGAAGGTAAAGAAATTGAAATTTGAGATTTCAAGGAAAAAATATAAGTTTCATTAAGGATATTCAGAAATGAATTAAGGAACATGAGCATTTTCCTCCTGCTTTATGCATGGAGGTTCTTTGCCTTCCTCCTGCCCATGCGTGGAGGTTTGTTGTCTTTGGACGTGAAGTCGTTTGATTATGTGAGCGGAAGAGATATGCATTTGATGCTTGTCGATAATTTGGTGAAGATATTCATTGTGACCGGAGGTTCTAATGATTAGAATCGATACTTACGATGTATGTATCAATTGTACCCACTATAACGCTATAGGAAAAAAATTAAAGATCTTCCTGAGAAGAAACTTAAGAAATCCAAGTTTGCTAGTATAATTAGCATCAAGAACCTATAAGTGTTCTCTTATCCACACATTCCAACACTAATTATTTTGGAAACTACCAATTTTAAAGCTACACAACCTGCTACTGAAAAAATGAACAAAAGTAAAAAGACCCACCCAACACACTCAGCTCCAAATGAACTGCTGTAGAGTCACACTCATCTTAACTCAAAAAACGCGTACAGATTCAACTCACCGTAAACGTACACATTCCCAACGTGGCCAATTCCCAATCCTGTTCCTCTCCCAGCTGGTCGAAAGCCACTCCAAAAGAACTGCACAACACCAACAACCACACTAGTCCACAAACACCGACTTTGACTCTTTCGTCCTCACTCACTCGATCACTCTTCCCCGGAAAATAAACTTGGCTGCAGTTGTTACACACCCTTCTACGTTGGGATCATGTTATGATAAGGAAGATAATATTACACGACAAATACAACATGAACTATAGTGACAAATACAGCATGTTTAAATAGTATGACGAATACATTTTTAGGGAATGTATCATGTGGATCAATATATTTTGGTAGACTCGTTAGGTCTGCTTGCTCCAACAAGCATAAAAACTTTGCTTTCGCGGACTTGGACCCCAAATCGAAACTTCGACTGTAAATTTTGAGAAAGTTCTCAACTTTCAGTTATATAAACCACCGAACCCCGATAACCCCATAAACTCAAAAAAACGGAGCGCAACAAAAACAGTGCATAATCAAAAAATGGACGATGCATCAGAAATAACAGTCATCGACTGGACAGAGCTCGAAACAGAGCACCAACTACAACAACACAATAAACACTCCAAGCTGTCGTCAAATTCGATCATAGACGAATTTCTCAAAGCTGTGAAAGAAGGGTTTGAAGAAGATGGAAAGAGGGGCTCGTCTATCGGTGACCAGAGCCGGATATTTTCATCGGAGAGGTCTGATGATGCCCGTTCGACTAGCTCTAACTCGATTGATAATGATGGGGATTCAGTTTCGGACTTTGAGCCGCGGAGTAATTGGAGGAAGTTGGAGAATTTGAAGCAAGCGTTTTTGGTGTACGATGCGGCGGCGGTGGATATTTTGGTGGTGTATGCTAGCTGTGGATTTTATGAACTCACTGGTTATTCGCCGGAAGAGATCATCGGAAAGAACTGGTACTACTTTTGGACCTAATTGTAAATTATAATATTACAATTCACATCCCTATTCTAGTATTAAAATCTAAAACGGCGTCGTTTTTTTAATACCATATGTGAAACTATGTCGTATTTTCCATCGAATATGATTTTATTGTTAGCGGCCTTCGACTTATTTGTTAATAGTTCGAAGTAAAGAGGTCATTCTGTAATTAACTGAATTTAGACCGTTAGGCTTAGGTATGGATTGGGAACGCCTGTGCTTAGAAACCCAAGGCTTTCAGCGACTGCGGTTTCGGAGTTTTAGACTTCGATTCTGCGCGGGAAATGATGATTTCGATAATTGTTGTTGACGTGTTTGTGGCAGTCGGTTTCTGCAAGGTCCGGCGACGGATCGGGAGGAGATTGAGAAGATGCGGGAAGCGGTTGGAAGTGGGAAGAGCTACTGTGGAAGGATGTTAAACTACAAGAAGGATGGAACTCCGTTTTGGAATTTGTTGACTTTGACTCCGATCAAGGATGCGTCTGGCAAGGCAGTTAAATATTTAGGGTTTGTGTTTTGTTATATTTAATGTGATTTAAAAAATTTAAATCATTACTTTGTGAAGTTTGATTTGATGAAATGGTGTGGATAGGATGCATGTGGATGTTAGCAAACATACTGAGGGTGTGCATGAGAAGGATGTGAGGCCGAATGGTTTGTCGAGCTCGTTGATACACTATGATGGTACGGCTTTTAGCTGTAAGTGTTCTTTTGACTGTTGAATCTTTATTTTTGTATGCTCGTGTAATTAGGAAACTTTTTTACTAGCTCGACATCGTGAAAAGGCAATGGAATCTTTTACGGAGGTTGTTCGAACTGTAAAGCATTCGAAGTCTCATGGTCGAGTACAGAGTGTTGATTGTGCGAGGAAACATGAACATATGGATGAGCGTGGTCGTGTTTCTTTAGATAGGACACAAAGTTTTCCAGATCTTGAAGTTTTAAATGCTTGTGAGAGGATCTGTTCTGACTCAATGGCAGGGTGAGTTCAACTTTCCCAAGTTTGTCTGTTTCAATTCTTTCATGCTAACTAATATTTATTTAAGCGAGATTACAAACATTATCATAACTCTCTTGTTGCTTATGTATGTTTATGTAGGTGTAAAGTGAAGCCCTCGGGTAACATGGTTGCAAAACCAGGTAGCTTATCTGAATTTGTCGAGTCTACAGACATGAAGATAATAAGTGTCAGAAGCTTAGTGAAAGTAGAAGAGAGATACGTCAAGGAATTGACTTAGCTACCACTTTGGAACGCATTGAAAAGAATTTTGTGATCACCGACCCAAGGCTTCCTGATAACCCTATTGTAAGCCAACATCTGTGTTTTACCTCAAAGGATTTCATTTCCATTGTTAGATTGTTCAAGTGTGGAAAGATAATGCGACTACATGTGTTTCCTTGAAGTCCTTATATGTTGGTGTTCATTGAACAGATATTCGTGTCTGATAGTTTCCTGGAATTGACTGAGTATTCGCGGGAAGAGGTCTTGGGAAAAAATTGCAGGTATGCCCATCATAATCGTAGAAGTATTGTTTATTTGATTTTTTTCACTTTTGATTTAGAAGGTTGTTTGTCATATATATATTGCCAGATTCCTTCCTACTCTTATGAAGTTATCGGATAATTATTGGTGGTTTATTGAGCAGCTGTATGTCTATTTAATTCTGCAGATTTCTCCAAGGACCAGACACAGATAAGGAAACTGTTTCAAAAATCAGAGATGCGATAACAGAGGAAAAAGAAATTACCATCCAGTTGATAAACTACACCAAGAGTGGTATGTTATATATCTACTGCTTGCATTTTTCCCTCTCTGGAAGCATTTTAATTTGTCTTCGAGTATTACCACCTTTAACTCTCGTTATATTCATCCTTATCAATCAATATACCGAAAAAAATTGAGAGTTTGGATATAAATCTTTTCTTATCGTTCTCTTTAAACATGCAGGAAAAAGATTTTTAAATTTGTTTCACTTGCAACCCATGCGTGATCAAAAGGTTCTCTTACAATACTTGTTATTTTGTTCTGATTTTGGTTTTTCAATTATAAGATTTGTCAGTTTTCACGATTGACTCTTGATGTTCGTTATTCCAATAGGGTGGCCTTCAGTATTTCATTGGTGTCCAACTGGATGGAACTGGCCTTTTGGATCCCCTTCATAGCCGTCTCTCAGTAAGACAAGAGAAATCAAGTGCACAAGAAGTAAGTGTATACATATTGTTTCTGAAATTTGATTTTTATATTAAATCATTATCTTTTCGTACTATATTGTTCATTCTTTTTCTTACAATGAGCAAAATGCTGTTCCTAGGTTAAAACGACAGCTGAAGATGTAAATAAAGCAGTCAGAGAGTTTCCTGATGCTAACATGGTATGTATTTTGGTAACCATCTTCATTAGTGGTTAGAATAATATCACACTCAGTTCGTCCTCAACTCATTCACATTAGACTGCTACCATGTCAAATTATGGTTGCTAACTTAATATTTGTTACTTTTTATTAAATCAAACTACTGCCAGCAGTGTACCTTAGCTCGCATAGGTTGTTCTACTTGTAACAGAAGTTAAGTGATTGCATTGTTTCAGAGACCGGATGAGTTGTGGTCTATCTATTCCCGACCGGTCTCTCCAAGGCCCCACAAGAGAAACTGCTCTTCCTGGTTGGAAATACAAAAGGTACACATATTAGCCAATAACCAGATTGAACTGTTTATATTTTTCTATAGCATAATTAAGATTAAAGGATAATAGTCAGTATAACTAATGCCATGTATTCCAACCGTAGTCTTATGTTACTGAATGCCAGCCTTATGTTATCTACAACAATCGAAAGGGTGTCATGAACCATCCTTGAGATGTTTATTCTTTCAATTCCTGATATTTTTCTTTGCAAATTTTAGATTACTGCAACTGGTGAAACAATAGGCCTGCATCATTTCAAGCACATTAGACCACTTGGATCTGGGGATACAGGAAGGTAAAGTTGTACCTATGATTTCTCAGTTAAGGTCAAAATGTATGGGCATCATCTAATTGTTTGTAATTTTTTCATATTTAAATTGCAAAATATGATTAGATTATATTAGAATATGTTCTAATCTCTAGTGCATGCTTGTGTCTTGGATTTGCATACTTTTTAGTTGAAATGTTAAACAAATGTTCCACATTTGATAAACTTTGGTTATTAGTTAAGTTCTATAAATAATCTGCTATGATTTCTCAGCGTTTGCTGCAGTGTTACTAATAGATTTTGATAGCCTCTTGTCGCTTGCAGTGTTTACTTGGTTGAACTGCAAAACACTGGTGAACTGTACGCAATGAAGGCGATGGAGAAGTCTGAAATGATGAACTGTAATAAAGTATGTATTTCCAGAACCTTTAGTGGACATTTTAGTTGGCTGTCTTCTTATTGTGAGTTACCCATTATTTATAAATAGATGTGATATCATAAAAGGGAGCTATGTTAAGTGAGCATTTTATTTATATAGGTGTTTCGTGCATGCATTGAAAGGGATATAGTTTCACTTCTAGACCATCCTTTTCTACCCACACTATATTCATCTTTTCAGGTATTTTTGAGACTTCTCCCGGACAATAGTCAATGTGATGATGAAATTTGCACGATATTGCTGAATGTTAAAAGTTTATTGAATCATTGAATTGACACTGATAGTTCTGTACTTTGCAGACTCCAACACATGTTTGTTTGATAACTGATTATTTTCCGGGAGGAGAGCTGTTTGCACTGCTTGATAAGCAGCCTATGAAAAGTTTCAACGAGGAATCTGCAAGGTAAATGTTGACTTGACTACCAGTATCATTTATTTAGGGTGCCAAAGGGATAGCGTGAGTGACTTGTAATTGTCTTGAATTTAGGTTAACATTACCGGTGTGTGATTTTATTTTGAATAAATTGGTGCTTTCGTGAAACATTCAATATAAGACTTGTTGTGCTCTCAACAGAAATAAAAATTACTTATTTGTACGCTTGCAATTCAGATTAGGAGACGAGCGGAGGACTCCAAAGAACACATATAAATAAACCTGATTATTGTTTCAAAACACGGTCCAGTTATCGGAAAAAACCCAAATGTTGCATAATTATTGAAAGAAATTGGACCTTAAAATATTAGTATTTCTTCTCCAGGTTTTACGCAGCTGAAGTTCTGATAGGCTTGGAATATCTTCATTGTTTAGGTACATCAAATAGCTTTCACCTTCTAATATTTTGCACTGTTGTTTACAGTTCTTAAATTTCACTTTTACGATCAATCTAGAGGAGAAGAAACGCGTTATTAGTATTTGATTTCAGAAATATGTTTAGACCTCTCACCGTCGGTCAAAAAATTCTGAGAGTATCTGTGTTTAGACCTTTCAAATATTTTGATTTCACTTGCCTAGCAATGCATGATTCCCAATCTTCTTTTACATAATGCGCAGGTGTAGTTTATCGAGATCTGAAGCCTGAAAATGTGCTGCTTCAGAAGGATGGACACATCGTGCTATCAGATTTTGATCTTTCATTTACAGCGACTTGCGATACCCAAGTACGTTGTCTTTTCTCTTTTGTGCTAGCTTATCAATTTTTTAAGTCGTCTAGTCATCAGAAGCTTTTGTAGTATCCAGGTTGAAATCCCCAGTGTTAAGTTTTGTGCGTTTTAGCTAATACATAGAACAAACTGTTTCATTGCTCTTATCAAATATATTCTAAAAGCTCGCCGAAGGCTGCCTAGCTGCCCATTAGTTTGATGACTACTCAATTTCAAAATATTGGTTATAAGATTCAGTGGCTTCAGTCATAAAGCCGCAGCAAGCAGCATGACTTCCAATAATGTCATAGCAGTTCTACTATTCATTAATGATCTATTTACTTAACCATGTTATTGCCTTGCACCAGTTAAAGTTATATAATATCTATTGTCTGCAGGTCATAAAGCAGCTACCGCCCAAAACCAAAAGTAAGAGAAAAGCCAAGCAGCAACTTCCTCCAACATTTGTTATAAAACCCATAACAAGGTCAAACTCATTTGTTGGAACCGAAGAGTACATTGCTCCGGTAAGAATCTTTAGTTCATTTCAGTTATTTGTACTTGATTGTAAAGCTTAAAAATGCCAAAAACGAGATGATGATTACACATTTTTTGCAAACTGTAGTCAGTAGTGGTCATATGTTCTCTAAAATGTACTTGCAAGATAATTTTGTGTACCAGTGTCCTCTGGAAGTTGAATGGAGGAAGATTTTCTTCTTGTTCTGGTGATACTTAAGGTTGTTGGTTTTGGAGGCTTATAAACGTTATTGTGTGCCTTCCTTTTCAGGAAATTATCACTGGTGTAGGCCACAGCTGTTCTGTTGATTGGTGGGCTCTTGGTAAGCATCATATCACAGACGTAGAATAAATTTATCGATTTCATATCATCATATGAAATAATGTCTAACAAGTGATTCAGATGTGCAAATTTGCTTACTGTTTTGTTTATTGTTTTTGTTAACAAGTTTAGTATTTGAAAATGTTTTCAGTATCTGCCCTTACAAATTAATACAAGAGACGTTCATCTGATTATAATAATTAGAATTTCTTCCTTGTTTAAATTAAGTATTCGGCTGTGGTACAAATATAGGTATATTGTTGTATGAGATGCTTTATGGACGCACACCCTTCCGGGGAAAGAACAGGGAAGCGACCTTCTCCAACATCATGAACAAAGATTTGATATTTCCTACCAGTATTCCAGTAAGTCATTGAACTGTTATGTAATCAATAATATCTGTTGCTCACTGTTTTGTGCAAATATACTTTTACAAATATGAAGGTTGCTAAAAATGATTGTTATTTCAGGTAAGTCCTTCAGCTAAGGAGTTGATACAAGCTCTTTTGAACCGCGATCCGGCAAGCCGTTTAGGATCAAAGAATGGTGCTAGTGAAATAAAACAGCACACTTTCTTTCAGGGTTTAAATTGGCAGTTGATACGCTGCATGGTAAAATAATATTCTTCCAACCCAACTGCCAGTCTGCTCAGTTTGTTTTGGGCATCTAAGTAATCAATGCATTTCTCTTGTTTCTTTGCAGAAGCCTCCACCATTGCAAGTTCCCTTGGAGTTTATGACATCTGATCCAAAATCAAAACACTTACAGGTTGAAGATAAAGGAGTTTATGTGTATTATGAGGATAAATTCTAGTCAGTCAGGTAATCAGTATATTACAATATTTGTAGCTGTAGCGTAGTCCTTCCATCTTGATGTCTCATGTCACTACTGAATGAGGGGTAGTGACAGTTTTTTGAATAGACAACGTAACCTCTGGCTTGTTTTGCTGAATAAAAAGTGTATATCGATGTATAATTCAAAAGGTGATTTCTTTTTTAAAATTTATTACTACAACTACAAGTACCTGACGCCGTTGTTATGAACTCACCATATGTAGTCATTTGTTCCGCTACTGTCAATATCAGCCTGAATATACTAATGTTAACTAACCTTAGCATAGAATGATCGATGGGGTAGTAAGTGGAGAGGTGTGTGTGGAAAAGGGCGTACTGTGTCCGTTACGGAAGTTGATGGCACAGTTGTTGTACCTTAAACATCTCTAAAAAACCAGCTATTTCAAATTCTGGTAAGCTCTCCCAGAACAAAGCTCCATAATGTGAATGTACAGCGCATCCTCATTGATCAGTCTCAGCATGTGTCAAAAGATACTCTCCCTCTCTAGAGTCTAGTCTTTGCTCAGTTTCGGCTTGTGTCAGATTTATGGATTAGTTAGTATTTGGTGGACAACTTAATGTCTCTGCTTCCCAATTATTAACAGATGGTATGGATAGATGATAGGTTACTGAGACTACAGACTCCAGAAAAAACCCGAGTTTTGATACAAATTTCAACCGGTCAGAAATGGGTTTGAAGGGAAGCTGCCATCCTAGAAACTATCGCGGTAAAAAGGAAATTGAAGATATGCATCTTAACCTGAGTAGCCTAAAGCAGCTGAGGGTCGCCAAGTAAAGATGTGAACACCGGAAATGTCAGAAGTCAATCTCGCAATTAAAGTAACATATGAATAATAAGTATGTACACGGCTTCAAAACAAATAACTGCACCAATAATGTAAAATTACAGGGATCTCACAGGGTTCAGTATCTAACATAGCAAGTGCGGTAGCCAAAAGAGAATGTTCGAATCTGCATCACTATTGACCACTGGCAAACATCAAGATGATGTGATGAGATATATTAGTTGATTGCATGTATCGTGTTTATGGACCGAGGTTGTTAAGTAGCCTTTCAACTGCCGCATTTACATTTCCAAATGTTGCTTGCAGAGCTCTAATATTTTCTTGTGTGTCAAAGAAGCCCATTTCTTGTAGCTGTGCTAGCTGAGTTGCATATAACTCCTCCGGAGGTACTGCAGAATATTAAAGTGAGAAGTCTGTACCGTGACAATAGTCTAGTAAATTTATAGAAAAGTCACTGTTGATGACACTTACTAGATGTAGTGTTTGGAGCATTTAGGCCGCCAGTGCCAAGTCCACCAAACATATTCATCAACATTTCAAAGCCTATATTTAACATTTAATCATGTCAGCTTGTTAAGGTAGCAAAGCTCAAAACATTTACAGTTGACCAGAGCAAAATCAAGTCTACATACCTGCAGCACCACCAGGCTGGCCAGTCCCACTGACCAAAAAATACAGAATCACGTCAGAAAAAAAAAAGAGGAAGGGCAAGAGAAACTATAATATTATAGCTGCCACTTAATCTCAAAATTGCAGCACTATGCACTACGCAGCACACTGGAGATTGCAATTTAAGTGAATATACTGATAACTATTAAGAACCAAAGACAGAATTTCAAAAGTGAAAAAAACGACAAATCAACAATTCACCTCTTCACTTAACAATCTGAGTCAATCTAATAAAGAAATAATATTATATGTAAATAAGAAAGTCAAACATAGAGAAAGCATATTTCAAATAAGTACATGGAAATACAAATGGTATGGTCCTCACTCACCCGGCACCTTGAGGTTGATTAAGTAAGGGTTGCAGTGACTGCTGCAAAGTCATCATTTGCTGCAAGGAAAAATTGGAATAATAAAATTCAATAAATCTATTCCAGATCTCGGGAAAAAGCGCAAATTCAGTCTACCATCAACCAGGTTGACACATTCATGAATAACTAGAGGCTGCATATTTATGTCCAACATGTTTGATAAATACACATATAGCAACTCAAAAATATACCTGCATTGTCTCTGGAGAGGTTATTTGACGCAAAAAATCAGGGTTCTGCATCATTTCTCTAAGCTGAGGGTTAGAATCCAACAAAGTACGCATTTGTGGATTGAAGTTGAGGAGCTGTGGTGTCAAAAGCCGAAATATCATGTTCAACGTGTCACTTAAGCATGTACCAATCACCTTCTAAAAATCTTAGAAATATAGTATGCTGTATGCATTACCTGGTTCATGTACTGAGGATTAGAAAGAACACTTTGCATCATTTGCGACATAGCAGGATTTTGCAACATCTGGTTCATTAGAGCAGCATCAGGCATGCCACCAGATAAACTATTCAAATCTGGGAGGCCTAGCCCACCCAATCCACCAATTCCTGCTGTCGCAGGAGGATTTAGTGTAGCTCTTGAAGCAGTATTTGCTGGTGGGGGGCCTGAAACATGTGAGAATACGACTGAGCCCATTTACAGTAAGTAGATATACTAATGTTGTGAAAATATAGTAACAACTTAGACTACACGTGTCATGCTAAAACCAATCAGTAGTCTAACCCCACGGATTCGGAAGAGGGTTAGCATTCGGAACTGCACCAGTAGTGTTGGAACCATTATTTGGAACATTTGGACCAGTTGGAGCACCCCCACGACCTTGGTTACCCAAAAGTGCAGCAAACGGATTTGAGGCAGTGTCATTTCCAGCTCCACCAGCTGTGGCATTAAGAAAAGGTTCCTGAACATTCTCATACATACGCCTCAGCATGTTGAACCCCTCAGGTGAAGATTCAATGTTGCTCATCGCTCTGTCCGTGTTTCGCATCATTTCGCGCATGAGTTCAGGGTTTCTTGCAGTTTCTATGGTCTGCCTGATAATGCTTGGGTCATTAAGAATATGTGCAAGCTCTGGGTTTCTATCAATTATTTCCCGTGTTTGAGGGTTGTTCATAATCATGCTACGCATCAAGTCAGGATTGTTCATCATACTTTGCACTGCAGGAGTATTCATGATCTCCCTCAACAAGTTAGGATTCTGAGCTATTTGCTGCTGCATTTGCTCAAGTCCAGGAAATCCAGCCCCAAGGTTACCATTTCCACCAAGAAGGTTGAAATCAGCGCCAGGAAAAAGTGATGCTCCCAAACCTGCACCACCTGTTGCTCCGCCAGCTCCACCCCCTTGTGCTGCACCAGGCACAGCAGCACCAGCAGGTGCATTAACAGGAGTGGACGACGTAGATCCAGATGGAGCAGAACCACGGACCATGTGAACTGTATGTTCAGCTTGTAGACCTTCAATCCAGGCACATAAACAAATATCAGCTTCATCTCAGCCACAACAAGAACACAATACATAAAAAAGCTAAAACCATATTTGCTTCAATGACAGTCGAACAAACAACATAGGAAAACATTTTTCCATGGTTTTACATATATTCTATAAATTCAATAAGCTAATGCGTTTCACCCTCTACAACATTCAAATATCGCCTCAATGGCACTTAAAAGATAACAAGCTTTCATATACAGGTAATATACACATAGCAACCCCAACAAAACACAATCACCATCGGCTCCTGAGAATCAAATTTAATTTTCTAAACCTATCAACACATAATCATCCAACAATATAATGAGCAAAGCAAATACCGTAGCTCTGAAGCGTCTGATCATCCTTCAAAATCCTCCCTTTATAAATCAATCTCTGTTGAACACCAGGAACATCGCTATTCTGAGCCACAAGCTCCTTAAACTCCCCAACCGTCGACTCAAGGCTAGCCCTAACAGCCAATTTCGTTCCATTTGAACACCTCACGTTAATCAAAACTCCCTCAGCACCCCGGTCTCCGTCGATTCACCTTCAGCTCCCATTTTTAACAAATCGAATAGAATAGAACAAAATCGGATGATTACAAATCGTAACTCAAAACCCTAATACACCGAATTGAATACCCAATTTATACAATCGGGATGATACCAATCGAACCGGTGACGTAATCGGAGATGAGAGATCGAATCGGAGGCGGAGGAATCGACGAATTGAGAGGCTTCAGCTTTCGCCTAATTTTCGTGCGGAGAATTTAACTCAAAGGAGAGATTTGTTATTCTCAACGACCCGGTGATTACATTTCCACGTAGTTTAGCCAATTAAAAATTGACACGTATGTTTAACTCAATAAACGACACCGTGTTGTGTCGAGACTGGTGAAAAGTGGAGCGGAGAGCTTTACCGAGTAAGCACGATCGAGTGTGAAGATAAGTGAAATTAGCAGTTGGAGAATATCACATTCACTTCTAGGGTTTGTGTGATATGATTGTTTGGTTGTTTAGGGCTTGATTTTCATGATGGGTATGTTCCAGTTTTCCGATTTGTGTAGCTACTAGGGTTTGTTTTATTCCTGACATCCACTATTATTTCAAGCTGTTGAATTATGGGAAGCATACGAACCTCCACTTAAGCATCCTTGTAAAATTTGGTCAGATTTCAGACACAGGCTGTCGGACAGGGCAGGGTGCTCCTCCTGATAGGGGAGCTCCGCCACCAGCAAGAAGATGATTCTCATTCTCTCAGCAAGATTGTCTGATTCATGTACCACCTGTGTCGCAATTTGGTGTTTCTAGTGGGATCTCTACGGAGCAGCTCAGAGAATCAAGAAGCTCTAGCAATGTTTTGGTATTTACTTCCCTTAAATTGTAAACCAAAGCATTTAGTCAAAGCTGTGTAAATGAGCGTCCAGTTACATTCATACTTTTTTTATTACAAGTAATGTTTATAAGTAGGGACAATTGCAGTAAACCACCATTATAATGTCCCAATTTGCAGAAAACCACCATTATAACGAAAAATTACGAAACGGGTATATTATAATTCTGCCGTTAACCAAAAACCACCATTGACCTAACTCCGTTAGAAACTGTACAACACGCGCCACATGACGCGTGGGTATTCAACTTCAATTTAGACAATTGCAGAAAACCACCATTATAATATACTGTTTTGCAGAAAACCACCATTTTAACAACTATGTACGATATTATTACTCTTCCTACAAAATTATTATGTTGACGCGTGGGTATTCAACTCCGTTAGGTAACGCTAGGTAACGATGTTGAGGCTACAATTTTAGCTATCTTTGATTAGCAAGATATTATTACTCTTCCTACAAAATTACGGTTCATTAAACAAAACATGAGTTTAAAAGTAGTTGAATCTTTAATACATAGTTGAATCTTTTAGATCAATATAGTACAATAGTTATAGTTTAAAAGTAGTGATGTAATAAATCATATTTCATAGAAATAAAAGGAGGAAAATTATTATATTTGAATCGGACAGTCGGTAACCATTCCACATTGATAATTATAAATTGTCAAACATGAGTTTTTTTTGCATTTTCTAGCATTATTTTCTTCATTGACATCCATCAAGATTAAATTGAAGCATCATATAGCTAGTAGACATATATAAACGAGTTAAATTGTCGTACGAGCCTCTGTTTTAGCATGAACAGTGCAGTTGGTAGTACTTTGATAATCAATTATTAAAATGGGTGGTTTTTCGTAAAACGGATATTATAATAGTGGTTTTTGGTAATTAACAAAAATAAAAAAAATATTATTAAATTAATAAGCCCACACGCTTTTAACGGTTCAAGTAACGGAACAGTAGGTCTGGTGGTTTTTGGTTAACGGCAAAATTATAATATACCCGCTTCGTAATTTTTCGTTATAATGGTGGTTTTATGCAAACTGGGACATTATAATGGTGTTTACTGCAATTGTCCCTTATAAGTATCTCGTTGTTATGAATTTTGGAACCATCTAACGATGACCTATTGGAACAACGGTAACATTAAGCTCAAGCATATCTAATTTATACATCTTTAATTTATACTTTCTAATTAATCATCTTCATTAGCATCTTTCTTCACCAATCTTCATTCTCCAAGTAAGTACACTCATCACCAATCTTCATTCTCCATGCAAACACTTTTATTCACCAACCATACAATCTCCATGTAAGAATCACAATCTCTAATCAAATGTCTCCAAACAAGCAAGCATCCACCAATGAGAATTCTTTAATGTATGCTGTAGTTATATCCATACTTTTAATTTACATTTTTAAAGTAAACTACTTACATAAACTGCGATTTTCAGCAAAATCTGAATAGATAGTGTACAAAAACTTAGGGGGTGTAATCGTAAATAAAACAAACTTCACTCCACTCCACTCCTTACCCGTCTTCTCTCTGCTTCTAGACTCATCTAAGAACTTCCTCCGTTGTCGCCGGTATCTCCAACCTATCTCCGTCTCCGGCCGCCATGTTCCGCTCCACTCTCCCTCACCTCAAGCGCCTCCTCACCTCAAGATCTCCACCTTCCACCACATCCCAACTCCGATCCGTAACCTACATGCCTCGACCAGGCGACGGCACGCCACGGCCCGTAACACTCATCCCCGGCGACGGAATCGGACCTTTAGTAACTGGAGCAGTCGAGCAAGTGATGGAAGCAATGCACGCGCCGGTGTACTTTGAAAAATACGAAGTTCACGGAACGATGAGGGAGATACCTGAAGAAGTGATTGAGTCGATTAAGAAGAATAAAGTGTGTTTGAAAGGAGGGTTAGTGACTCCGGTTGGTGGTGGAGTGAGTTCTTTGAATGTTCAGTTGCGGAAAATGCTTGATTTGTATGCTTCGCTTGTGCATTGCTTTAATCTTCCTGGTTTGCCGACTAGGCATGATAATGTGGATATTGTGGTTATTAGAGAGAATACTGAAGGTGAGTATTCAGGATTGGAGCATGAGGTCGTGCCTGGTGTTGTCGAGAGTCTGAAGGTAGTAAAGTTAAATTGTCGTGTGTATACATTAATCAGGTTTACTGCTAGATAATTTCAATTTTTATAGTTGTAGTTGTTACTTAGAGAGGTGTGGGATTTGGTGTAGGTTATTACGAAATTCTGCTCGGAGAGGATTGCGCAATATGCATTTGAGTATGCATATTTGAATAACAGGAAGAAGGTTACGGCAGTGCACAAGGCGAATATTATGAAGCTAGCTGATGGGTTGTTTTTGGAGTCGTGTAGAGAGGTGGCTAAGAAGTATCACGGGATTAAGTATAATGAAATTATTGTGGATAATTGTTGTATGCAGCTTGTGTCGAAGCCTGAGCAATTTGATGTTATGGTAAGTGTTCCTTTCATTCTTTTGTTTCTCTTGAGGGTTATTTTGTTATATTGATTGTGTTTGTTGTTGGAATGAGGGATGTGGACAGTGACGGGGTTTTATTTTTGAAGGTGACGCCGAATCTGTATGGAAATCTTGTGGCAAATACAGCTGCTGGCATTGCTGGAGGCACTGGTGTTATGCCTGGAGGTACTGACTAAGAGTGCAAGTTAGACTTTAACATGTGGTGTATGCTTATGCTGGTGATTAAAATAAGTATGGTGACTGGCTGCAGGAAATGTTGGAGCTGAACATGCTGTGTTTGAGCAAGGCGCATCAGCTGGGAATGTAGGGAATGATAAGTTGGTGCAGAAAAAGAGGGCGAATCCTGTGGCGTTGCTCCTCTCTTCAGCAATGATGTTGCGACATCTGCAGTTTCCTACATTTGCTGATCGTTTGGAAAATGCGGTGAAGCGAGTGATTTTGGAGGGAAAGTATAGGACGAAAGACCTTGGTGGACAGAGCACAACACAAGAAGTGACGGATGCTGTCATAGCAAATTTAGATTAAGTCAAAAGATTCATTTCAACTGTGAGGAAACTCATTTGAAGTAACCAGCTGGTATGTATAACAAGAAGATTTGTATTTACAGTCTGAGCTGCATTATTTGTGCCACGCATTAAAACACTTCAGCTCATTAGCTGTAATATGTAAAATAAACATTAACTGCCAGTGTTTGCCTCCAACTTGAGCAAGACATCATGACAGGGTTGTTACCATGAGAATCAGCTGTTGTCTTCTAAGTTTATAATGTTTTGTCAATCACAAGTGTCCTTCAATTTTTGACTGGTTAGCATTATTGACATAATCTTATAAAAATGACTGCCCTTACCCACCATTTTATAATCTGGCTAATTCAGCCCGTTCAGGTCAGTATTAGTTATCATAGCCAAGGTTGTCAAAAACTAGTTTTAAAACTACGTTTCTACCGATTCTACATATCCACATATGAGTTTCGAGTTAAAACTTACGTAGAAACTCTTTTTGGTAGAAACTTAAAGTCAAACGATTCTACACGAGTTAAAACTACATAAAAGTTGCAAAACTTATAGAAAATACCGAGTTTACGTATCCACATATGATATAATATGACTATTATATCATATAATATGACTATTATATCATATAATATGACTATCATATAATATGACTATTATATCATATAATATGACTATTATATCATATAATACACACTTTTAACATACATTTGTGTTCTCGAATAATATTTATCTCATACATTTATATAAATATATTTCTAACTTTCAAATTAATATATTTATAATTGATAAAATATTTAAACGTACAATATATATAAATAATAATAATAATTTAATATTTTGTAAAAACTATGTTTCTACGATTTAAAACTACTTTTCGATTCTACCTAAGCAAAACGAATCAAGGTAGAAACTCGATTCTGACAACCTTGATCATAGCTGTATTTTTTATCTAGTGAAATGGCAGGTTGGTTCGACCAGACTTAGAAATACAATGTCTTGCACCAATATGGTTGAACCTTCCTCACCGCGGTGAACTTGAGTTATACACATCACACATCAATGGATCAAACCATAAACTAAACTCTATTTATAACTGTATTCTGACAATATTACCGTTAAAACAACGAATTCTAAAATATTGTTACTAAAAAATTAAGTTTAGTATAATATTTTTTATGTCACTAAATTTGAAGACTAATGGTGATGGTCAGACTAACAATTAGACAAGAAGATTCATTTCCATTTCCGGATGGATATCCAACACATGTTAGTTCATTAATGTGTCACCAACTTATTTTCCAGTTCTAGCTTAATTCATTGGCGCCTGACTGGTAGCAAAACAGATTTGACCAGTTAGCTTTTTGCAATAATCCAAAACCCAATTTGGCTTTCTTCACTTCATAGACCACATGCATACCAAAATTATAAGACAAAAAGATCATTCCAAAACCCAAAGGTAGACACATTCAGCAGTCAAATACCAAGACACAACACCAGTAGACTTCATCAGACAGCAAACCACCCAGAAGAAAACAATTACAAAACCAGAGCTCATATCCAAATGTATCATTAAAGACTAATGACACAATAGATGAATAAGATCATGACATTATACAAACAGCTACAATATGTAGAAAATAGCAGAATCAATCCAGTCAAGCTCCAAGCTACGGAGTATAAATTATCACCATCTTCAAACTCTCATTAGTGTTCAGTAATGATGATTACAGACTCACTCATTTGACTCTTTCTTGGATGATATCAAACCCCATCTCATCTGCATCAGTTGCTTGCAACTCATAGTGAATCCCATCCAAAGCTCTCCTCAGCCTATCCTTGGACGTCGCATACAGTATCTTCTCCCTTATCCTTGATGCCACCGGTGACCTTCAAACACAGCCACAAAACAATCATACTAAATATTGTGTTTCCAAATCCACATCAGGATTTAGCTTATATTTTGTACTTAAAACAGCATACTTTTAAATACCGTAGTAGCATTTTCTCAGAGTTTTGATCTTAATTACCAGAAAGACGAAACAAACCAACAAAATTTGCATACTCTAAATAAAATTTTCCGTAAAATTGTTCACTTTGCCATGATTGATTTTTAAATAACACAACGTCGTTTTAAACAGCTGCAATCACATCAAACAGAATCCCAAAACCTAAAATCTAGGGTTTAATTTACGCATCCTCAAAAACTGAAAATAAAAATCAATTACCACGCGATGAAGAAGATTCTGCTCTTGTGGCAATTATCAACAGTAACGAAATCAAAATCAAACACGGCATAACGACAATCGTCCGTAGGCAACGATGCAGCTAGATCGTAGTAACCTTCACCAGCACCGCCAACTTTATCCACCGTCACTTCTTTAGATTTCTCATCGATTTTAAAAACGATGTATTTAGCAACTTTCTTCCATTTCATTTCCATGAACGAGCTTTGACAATCGTCCGCCAAACACATCCCTGTCGTCGCCTGCACATATTAAAATTTCACGATCGGGATTAATTTAAATAGTATTAAGACAAAATCGACGGACGGCGGCGGAGAAGGTGGTTTGATTTTACCATTTTGAACGCCATCGCCATGGTTGGTGGATGAGATGCGGCGATTCGGTTTTAGGGGTTTTTGGGAAAGTGACGACTAAGGAGTGAAGAGGAAGAGACGCACGTTTAAATATATTTTGCGGAAGATGGTGGTGAGGGTAGTTTTGGTAAATTGTATGATATTTATTGTTATTGAAATTCTGTAGGGAAAAGATCAAATTACATATTAGTTTATACTTAGTATGATTAATAAAATTGATCTGAATATTTAACAATTTTATTTAAATAAACATTGATAATACAAGTATTTCAAAATATTTACAATTTAAATCGAATGGGTTAAGTTACAGGAGGATATTAAATATTTCTGAAATATAAGGAGAAAATCTTAATCGTTAAGATGATTAATCTAACGGTTGAAGTTAAATTTGAGTTTTAATTAAAATGGTTGCAAATACACTGATGGTTTAATTTGAAAATTATTTTTAGTCTAAATTTCATTTATAGGATAGATGAAAATAAAATGTTGAGATGATGTTTTAATATTCTACGAAAACATATGTGTTCGTCGTGAACAATTACTTGTATTGTACAATTTAATTAAAACTAACTTATTTTCGACAATTGAATATCTCAAAATTAACAATTATAATTTTGTACTTCATTTTACTGAAGTGTCATCTTTCATAATCTCAAAATGGATAAGTTATAATCGAATTTTCATTGGGTTTTTCAGAAATAATTAATTGCCTTATGTAATATTTTTAGTGGAAAATACACACAATAAATTGTCTCGCGTATTAATGCTTAACATATTTTTCCCATATGGGATGCTTAAGTTCACAATAGGTACTTAAGGATAAAGTTCAAGAAAGATCGATCATTTTTCATAGGAATGTGAGAGTCAATCTCGATCATTGATAATTATAATTTAACGATTGAGATTTAAAATAAAATAACGTTAAATCAAACTGCCTCGTGTTTTTTGCAAATTCAACCGTCTAATTTAATTAAAATTGAACGTTAATCTCATCCGTTGATTAATCAAAATATTAATCTCTATTATCTATATATTAGGACTCGAATCTGATGTTGCGGTTATTTTTTACGACTATTAAAATGACTTCATTTTGACGATTTTTATTATAACCTTTGCAATTTTGTCTGAATCCTTTGCCAAAACTACGTCGAAAGTATCCTTATTAATCTTAATAATTACCATATACGTATCATTTTTATTTAATTATAATGTGAGTTGAATGGAGAGAGACAACATGTTTCTGTAATACATAAGAACTTTATCTCAATCGTTGTTTTGAATATTCCGATGATTGAGAATAAAGTTGGTTTTAAATTAAATATAGCGGTTAGATTTGCAAAAAATAAGGACGGTCGGGATTGACGGTTATCAGTATCAACTGTTAGATGAATAGAAATCAATGGTTGAGATGATGTCCTACCATCCTACAAAAATATTCATATCTACCTTAATCCATTTCCATTATAATACTTTCCTTCATTTATAAAAATGAAAGTTCATATATTAACTTTCATGCACATATTTTCATGTGCACAAACTTTAGAACATATAAAAGTAACAGAACGCAATATTATTTATTGACAATTACTTTGAAGAACAATCCACTTTCTCATTTTATCCTTTCTCATATTTTGAAGTTATACATCAACAACCATTACACCCTTCATCCATCGATCATAATAAGCAAAGAGTACTTAATTGTGAAACACTAGTTATGTTTGAAAATTATAATACTAGAAGTTGTTTTTGATGAACAGAGTACTAAGACTTTGGAAAGTACATA
>QZGG01003217.1:0-26306 GCA_006409495.1 Sedum album
AAAGAAAAAACAAAGGAGGAGGGCCACGGGCAAGGGAAAGAGACAGGCGAGCAAAAGAGCCCAGGGGGAAACGGCGGAGCGGGAGGGGAAGCAAGAAACGGCGAAGGGAGAAAGACGGAAAAAAAAGAAAGAAAGGAGGAAAGACAAAAAACAGGGGCCGGGGACGCGGCGGGGCGACGAGAAACGAGGGAAACGGCCGGGGCGGAGGGAAAAAACAAGAAAGGGGAAAAGAGGAGAAGAAAGGAAAGGCACAAGAGGGGGGGCGGGGCAAGAGACGGAAAAAAAAAAGAGAGCGGGGACCGACCCACCCAGGGGGAAAACGGGGGGAAAGGAGAGAAAGAAAGAGACAGGGGGGCGAGCGGGAGAAGCGGGAGAGGCAAGCGGGAGGAACGAAACAAGGCAGGGGGCGAAAAAGGAACAAAAGAAAAACAAAGGAAGAACGGAAGGGAGAACGAGGGGAGAAGGGGGCGAAAAAAGAGCGCGGGGGCGAGGGAGGAACGAGAGGCCGAGGGAGGCAAAAGAAGAGGGACGAAAAAAAAAGGAGCCGGCGGAAACGGGCGCGGGCGGGAACAACAAAAAGAAGAGGGGCAGGACCAGGCGGGAGGGAAAGGGCAGAAAAAAAAGGCCCGAGACGCCGGGGAGAAAGAAAGACAGGCGGAGGCGGGCGAAGAAGGGGAGAAGGGAAGAGAGAAGGAGAGAGCGAAGAAAAAAGAACAACAGGAGACGGGAAGAAAGGAAAGGAGGAAAAAAAGACCGCGACGGGCAGACAAAGGAAGGGACGAGGGGGAACGACAAGAAAGAGAAGACGAAGCAACCGGAGGAGACGACCCCGGAAGGCGGGCACGAAAAGCAAGAGGGGAGGAGGGGGACGAGAAAGGAGCCGAGGAGACGAAGGAGGAGGACCAACCAGAGCCGGGGAGGGGAGGCAGGAGGCACAACAACCAGAGGGCGGCGAAAGAGAAGCAGGGGCGCGAGACGCGCGCAAAGGCGGAAAAGACCGAGGGGAAAACGGGCAAGCAAAGGACAGGCGCCGCGGGGGGGGAGAGACGCGAGAAAGCAAGCCGGGCGGAGGGGAGAGCGGGGACGAAGGAAACGCAGGGCAAAAAGGGAGGAAAAAAAACGAACGAAGGGCAACGGGCAGAAAAAAAGGAGAAAAAGGAGAAGGAGAAAAAAGAAGCAACAAGGGGAGCGAACGAGCAGAAGAACCCCCAAGGGGAGGCGAACGCCGCAAGGAACAAGGAGGGGAGAGGACGAAGAAAAGCAACGCGGAGGAAAGAGAGGAGAGACCCGCAGGAAGCAGAGCGAAAAAGAGAGGCCGGAGCAGAGGGGGCAAAGGCCCGAAGGGGCCGAGGAGGGACAAAGGGGAAGAAGGAAACCCAGGGGAAAGCACGGAGAGGGGGGGCAACGAGCCGAAAAAGACGGGCCAAAAAACGGGGAAGGGAGGGGAGGCAGAGAAAGAGGCGAGGGCCGGGCGAGGGAAACCGGGCAGAGAGGAAACCGGAAGGCCGCAAAGGAGCAAGGAAAAGGAAAAAAAAAGAGAAGGGGGGGGGGAACGGGGGGGAGGCCAACCAAACAGCCGGGGGGGCACCCCAAAACCAACCCGCGGGGGGGACCAGGGGAAAAGAACGCAGAAAAAAAACAAGCAAAGGGAAAAGAAAAGGGGGGAGCGGGGAAAAAGGGGAAAAGAGAAAAAAAAGGGAGGAAAAAAAGGGGAAGGCGAAACCGACGAAGAAAGGGCAGCGCAAAAAAAAGAAAAGAAGCGGGGGGAGAGGGAACGAGACAAAGGGGGAAACGCAAAAGGAAAAAGAGGAAGAAAAACGAAGCAGAGAAGGCACGAAGCACGCAGGCCAACGCGAGCGAAAAGGGGACAAAACAGGCACGAACAGAAAAAAAACGGCAAAGCGAACGAGAGAGAACAAGCACAAGCAGAAAGCAACGAGAAAAAAGAAGAAACGACAAGAAAAAGGGGGGAAAACGGCGGAGAGAAAGAGGGGAAGAAAAAAGGGCAGGCCGGAAAAAAGAGGAGAAGGACAAAAAAGAAAAAAAGAGGGGCAAAGAGGAACAAAACAAAGGACGCGAGGAAGCGGGAACGCGCAGGAGGGGGACAAGGGGAGGGAAGAAGAACAGGGAGAGCCGCCGGAGGCGAAGAAAAGAAGGAGCAAAGGACGGGGGGGGGGAAGCAAAAAAAAAAAAAAGGAGAAGGACAAGGCCAAGACGGAAGCAAACAAAAAAGAAACCAAAAGGGACGGGAGAAACGGGAGACAGGCCGGGGGGAGAGAGGAGAAAAAAGGCAAAAGGGGGGGACGGAGCCGCGGAGCCCAAGGAGGGGGAGGGAGAAAGGAGCACAAAGCCGAAAGGGGAACGGAGACAACGGAAAACGAAAGCGGAACGGCAAGAGCAGGAAACCGCGAGGGACGAAAGAGAAACGAAAGGAGAAGGGGGAGGACAAGGAAGAGGGGAGGCGGAAGGAACAGAGAAGAACCGGCGGACGGCGGAAGAACGCAAGGGAAAGGCGGGGACAGAAGCAGGAGCAAGCGAAGAGAGCGCGGAGAAAGGGGCGGAGGGGACCAAAAAAAGGAAAGAAAAGAGAAGCGCCACGCGAGAAGACAAACGGAAAAAAGGGAGGGAGCAAAAGGGGAGGAGAGGAAAACGAGGGAGGAAACGCAGGAGCAAAGCACAAAGGGAAGGGGCAAAAAAAGGCGCAAAGGAGCGCGGAGCAGAGAAAGCCAGGAAGGCAAAAAAGAAGAAGCACGCAGAGAGGGGGGGACCAGCACAAGGAAACAACAACACAAAAAGAGCCGAGAAGGACAACACAAAGAAAAGAAAGCGGGACCCGAGGAACGAACAAGGCGGGAGGGAAAAAGGAGGACAGAGAGGGAGAAAGCGGGGGGGAGGACCGAAAGACAGGGGGCGGAGAAAAAGGCGAGAGGAAGCCGGGAGCCAGACGAAGACCAAGAAGACGAAGAGAAGAAGGAGCAACGAAGGAAGAAAGCAAGAAGAGGGGCGGGGGGAGGGGACAACGCCAGAAAAGAGCGGCGGGGGCCGCCGCGCGAGAGGGAGGGGGGGAGGGGCAAAGCAAAAAGACCCCGGAGGGAGGGCGGCAAGGAGGGAGAAGGACGGAGCGGAGGAGGCGGGGGAGGAGGCGGGAGCCAGGCGGCAAGAGCGACCGGGGCGAAGACACAAAGGGAGAAGGCGGGAAGAAAAAAAAGAGGGAGCCAGAGCGGGAAGAACGGGGGACCGAAAGAAGGGGAGGGCCGAGGGGAAAAAGCGGCGGGAGGGGGGGGAGAGAGAGAGGGGGGGGGGGGACGGGGGAGGGGAAAACAAAAAGAGAGGAGGCGGCGAGGGGGGAAGAAGGAGGGAGAGGAGAAGAGAGCAGGGGGAGAAGGGGGGAAAAGGCCCGGGGGAGGGAGAAGGAGGGAAGCCAGCGGGGCGAGAACGCCCAGGGGGAGAAAGCCCGGGGGCAGGGGGCGGAGAGAGGGGAGAGGCGCGGGGCGGGCCAGGGGGGGGACCAGACAGACCAGGGAAGACGAGAGAGCGGAGAGGGAGAAGGAGGCGGACCCAGCCGGGCCAGGGAGGGAGGCCCGAAGGAAGAAGGGGCGGAGCGGGAAGGCCGAAGCAAAGAGGCCGGGGACGCCAAAAGGAGCCGGAGGGGGGAGGAAAAAGAGAGGGGCAGGAGAGGAAGGGCAGAGCGGAGGGGAAGGGGGAGAAGGGAAAAGGGCGGCGGGGGCGAAGGGAGACCCGACAAAACGGGGAGAACGAGGAGAAGGCAAAAAAAAAGGGGAAGGGGGAGGACGAAGAGAAAAAAAGGACGGGCGAAAGGGGAGAAAGGCAAGGGGGGGCGGGGGGGCGGCAGGAGGGGAAGGGACGGAGCAAGGGGGGGGAGGCCAAAGCAACAAAAAGGGGGCCGGGGAGCCGAGGGGAGGAAGCAGCAGGAGAGAGAAAGGGAGAGGCGGACAAAAAAAGGGAAAAAGACGGCGAGGGAAAGAGGAAGCGAGGAAGGGGGGGGACGAGGGGACAAAGAGGGGGGGGGGAAGGCGAAGCGGGGACGGCAGGCCAGGGGAGGAACCCGAGAGGGAGCGCAGCAGGGGAAAAAAAGGGGCGGGCGGGGAGGCGGGGGCGAGGGGAGGGCGGAGGGGGCGGGGGCGAAGAGGAGAGGGGCAGGGGGGGGCGGGGAGGGAAGGGGGCCAAGGGGAGAGCGAGGGGGAAGGAGGGAGGCGGGAAGGAGCGGAGGAGGGGGAGGAAAGCGGGGCAGGGGAGGGGCACCCCCGGGGGCGAGGGCACGCAAGCCAAAAAGAGGCGGGGCGGGGGGAGAGGACAGGGAGGAGGCGGGGGAGAAGGAGACCACGGGGGGAAGCCAAGGGGGGAGCGGGGAACAGGGGGAAAAGAGAAAAAAAGGGCGGGCAAGGGGAGGGGGGGAGGAGGGCGGGGAAAAGGGGACAAAAAAAGAGGGGGGGGGGGGGGAACCAAAAGGCGGGGGGGGGCCGCCCCCACACAGGGAAAAAAAAAAAAGGAGCGGGGGGGCCGGGGCAAGGGAGCCAGGGGAGGGAAGGCCGGGGGCAAGCGAGGCCAAGGGGGCAAAGAGAACGGAAAGAGAAGCGGGAGCGGAAGACCCGCACGGAACCAGGGGGGGAAAGGCGGGGGCGGAGAGAGGGAACACCACGAGAAGGGCAGGAACAGGGGGGGCCGGAGGCCAAGGGGAAAAGCCGCGGACCAGGCGGGAAGGGGCAAAAAGAGGAGACGGCCGAGAGGGGGAGCGAGGAGGAAGGAGGGAAGAGAAGAGAGGCCGAAGAGGGGAGGGAGGAGGAAGAGACAACGCCGGGGGACGGGAGGAGGGAGAAGACCAGGGGGGGCGGCGGCGAGGGCGAGCCCCAGGGGGCGGCGGGGGAGACGGCGCAGGGGAGCCGGGGGGCGGAAAGGGGAAAGGCGGGAGGGGGGGCAGCCAAGGGGGAAAAGGAGGGAAGGAGGCCAAAGAGAGCAAAAGAAGAAAGGAGGGAGGGAGCGAGGCGAGACAAAAAAAGCGGAGAAGGGACAGGGCGGGAACCAGGGGAAAAGAGGGAGGGACGCCGGGGAGCGCGGAGAGAGCCCAGGAGGAGAGGGCGACGAAAAGCGGGGGGGGGAAGAAGGCAGCAAAGAAAAAGGGGGGGAAGCAGAAGGAGGAGAACGCGGCGCAGGGAGAGGAAAAACGACGCCAAAGCGGGAGGGGCGGACCGCAGGCCGGGGGCGGCGACGACGGGGGCGGCGGAGGCGCGGCGGGGCGGGCAAACGCGGCAAGGAAGGGGGAGGACCGGCGAGGGAGGGGGGACGAAGGGCCGGGAGGCCCCGGAGAAGGGGGGCGGGGGGAGGAGAGAGAGCCAGGAGAGCGGCAAAGGCGAAAAAAGGAGGAGCAAGAAGAAGAGCAGGAGGGAGGGAGAAAAGGAGGCGCGGGCCGGGGGGAGGAAACGGGCACGAAAGAAGGGGAAGGA
Source organism: Sedum album (assembly GCA_006409495.1). Taxonomy (NCBI): domain Eukaryota; kingdom Viridiplantae; phylum Streptophyta; class Magnoliopsida; order Saxifragales; family Crassulaceae; genus Sedum; species Sedum album. The sequence continues at coordinate 5,463 of QZGG01003217.1, forward strand.
AAAGAGGCGGGGGGCCACGACAGAGACCGGGAAGAAAGGAGCCGGGGGGGAGGAAAGAGGCGGGGCAGCAAGACGGAAGCGAGGGAAGACAGCGAGCCCAAGAGAGCGGGGGCGACAACGGCGAACCGAGGGAGAAAGGCAGGGCGGACGGGGGGGGAGGGGGGGGGAGAAACCCAGGAAGGGGGAGGGCAGCAAAGAGGGAAGCGACAGAGGCGAACGAGCGAAAAAAAGGGAGCGGGCGGGCGAGCAGGGCAAAAAAAGGGGGCAAACGGGGGGGAGGGAAACGAGAGAGGGGGGGGCAGGAGCGGGACACGAAAAAAAAAAAGAGGGGGACAGGGCAGGGAGGAGACGAGGGGCAAAGGGAGGGGGGAAAGACCGAAACGGACGGGCCAGCGGGGAGAGGCGAAAAGAAGAGGCACAAGGAAACGGGGGGGGAGGGACGAAGGGCGGGCGGGGGGGGAAGGAGGGCGAACGGCGAAGGGGCGGGAGGCCCAGACAGAGAAGAAGGGGCAAAAACGGGGCGAGGGGGAGAGCAGGGCGCGGGAAAGGGAAAGGGGAACGCAGCCGGGGGGGCGGGGGCGGGCACGCGGAGCGCGGCCGGGGCAGCGGCAGCGAGGGGGGCCGGAGCCGCCGGGGCGGCCGAAAAAGGGAAGGAGAAGGAGCGGCGGCGGGGAGCCCGCGGGGCCGCGGGAGGCCACGGCGGGGCGGAAGGGGGGCGAGGGCGACAGCGGGGCGGCGCCGCGGGCCGCCCGGGCGGCCGGGACGGAGGGGCGGGAGAACCAGGGAGGACGGGAGGCGGCCGAAAGAGGAGACACAGGGAAGAAAGAAGAAAAGACGAAAGAGGCGAGCCAGAGAAGCGAGCACGGCGGACACAAGGGACGGAGGAGAGCGAAGAAGGACAGGAGAGCGAAGAGAGGGAGGGGCCGGAGCCAGACGAAGACCAACCCAACCCAGGGCAGGAAGAAAACGGGACCAAGGAACCAACCAACAAAACGACGGGGACAAAGAACAGCGGGGGGGGCAGCGAAACAGAGAAAGGGGACGAAGCGGGCGAACAGGGAACGGGGGAAAAGAAAAGAGGGAAGAAGGGAAAAAGGAGAGGAGGCAGGAAGACACAGGGAAGGCGGAGAGGGCGCAGGGAAGGGCGGGGAGGAGAGGGAGGAGAGCGAGAAGCAAAAAAGGGGGGGAGGGGCCAGAAGAAAGGAAACAAAAGAGGGGGAGAGCGAGGACAGGAGGGGAGGAGGGCGACCCAAGGCGAGAGGCAGAGGCGCAGAAGAGAGCGAGAGGAGCAGCAGGAGCGGGCCCGGAAGAAAACCAGGGGGGCGGAGACCGGCGGCGCGGGGCCGGCGGCCAGAACCGGAGCGCGGAGAAGGAAGAGAGAGGAGGGCCCGAGGGAGAAGGGGGCAGAAAGCCAGAAGAGAGGCCGACCACAACGACCGAAGGGAGGAGCGGCAGGCAGAAGGCGACGAGAGGACCGAGGAGAAAAGAGGGGAAAAGCAGCACAAACCGCCCGGGGAGGGCGAGGGCAAGGGGGAGGAGGAGAGGACGAGGGGCACGGGCCAGAGAGAGAAAGAGAAACAGAGAGACGAGAAAGAACAGCGCGGAGGGCAAGGACACCAAAGGGAGAGGAAAGGAAGGGAAGGGGGAGAGAGAGGGAAGAGAAGGAAAGAGAGCCACGGGGAGAGGCCCGAGGAAAGGAGGCAGGGAACGGAGCCACGACGAAGAAGGGCCGGAAGGACGAAGGAAGCGGCGAGCGCGGAGGGGCAGGGAGGGAGAACGGGAAGGGAACGCGAGGAGAGGGAAGCGCGCGGGGGGCCGCAGGAGCGCAGGGGAGAGCGGCGGCGGGGAACCGAGGGGGCGGAGGGGCGAAGCCGACGGGAGGAGAGGGGAGGCAGGCGGAAGGAAAGAAGGCAGGAGGAGCGGAAAGGGCGCGCGGGGACCGGGAAGAGGAGGGAACCCGGGCCCGGGCGGGGGGCGAGGGCAGGCGAGCGCAGCACAGGAGGGGGCGGCGAGAGGGGAGAAGCACCGGCAAGACCGGGGGGGAGGGCCGGGAGAAGCCGGGGAAGAAGGGGCAGAGGGACGAGGACGAGCAGGGCAGCAAAGGGGCAGGCAGCGAGGCGCCCGAGAGGCCACAGGGACCGCGAGCAAACCGAGGAAGGACGAGGAACACAGCGACGAAGACGGGGACGGGCGCGGCGAGGCGGCCCAAAAGCCGGACGGAGGAAGAGGGACGGGGCGGAAACAAAAAAAGAGACGGAGGGGGGGCGGGGGGAGACGAGAAGGAAGGCGGGACGCAGGGACGAGAAAGAAAGGGAAGGCCAGGCCAGGGCGACAAAAGACCCACACCCAAGGGCCAGAGGGGGAGCCGCGAGACGGAGCAGGAGGGCCCCCCCAGAGGGAAAGGGCCGGCCCGGGGGGCCGGGGGGGGCGAGGAGGGAGGCGAACCCCCGACACCGGGGGCGGAGCCACGGGCGCGAAGCCGCGGAGCGACAGGCCCCACCCCGGCGCCACGAGAGCGGGGCCCGGGAGCACCAAAAAGGAACCGGGGCGGGCCCCAGCCAGGGCCCGGGGGAAGAAGAGGGGAAGGCGCGGGGCGCGCGAGAAGAAGGGGGCGGGCCGGGGGGAAGGGGGAGAGAAGGGAGGGCAGAAGCGGGGGGGGAAGAAGACAGGGCAGGGGGGAAGAGGAAAAAGGAAGAAGAAGGAGAGGGGAAGCGGGGAGCAGGCGGGCGGCGAGCGAGGGGGCCGCAGGACCGCCCCGACAGGAGCGGCACCGCAGGAGAGGGGAACCACCAAGGGCGGGAGGGAGGGGGGGGGCCGCGACGCCGAGGACACCAGAAGAGCGAACCAGGAGCGAAGAAAGGCAGAAGAGAAAAGCAGAGGCGAGGGGCGAGGGAGGGGGAGGCCCCAAGGCGGGACGGGAGGGGACACCAAAGGCCGCGGCCCGGCCAGCCGAGAGAGGGAGGGCAGAACGGGGGGGGGGCAGGGAGCAAAGAGGGGAACAAGGAAAAGAGAGGGCGAGGGCCGGAGCGAAGGGAGCGGGGCAGGGAGGAACAAGGGGCAAGGCGACCGGGCGGGGAGGAGGCCGCAGCGGCAGACAGCACGGCACGGCCACGGGACACCGAGCGGAAGGAGAAACGGCGCGGCGCGCCGGGACCGGCGCGGGAAGGCGCAAAACGGCGGGCGCCCCAGCCCCGCAGGGGCAGGGAACCCGGCGCGGGCGCGGCGGGGCGACCGGAGGCGCGGGGGAAGGCGGAAGAGGAGAGCACGCAGCGGGGGGGGGCGGACGACGGAGAGGCGGGCAGCAGGGAGCCGCGCCGCACGGGGCGACCCAGCGGGGACCGGGGGCACGAGAACGGGGACACCAGAGGGGCGGCCGGCCCGGGCCGCGCGGACGAGGGAAAGGGCCGCGCAAGGCGCGAACGCCCACACCGGAGAGGACCGAACGGGCGCACGACGGGCGGAACCCAGCGCACGGACCGCGGGAAGGGCGAACAGCCCAACCCGGGGAACAGACGACAGCCCCAGGGGGCGAAGAGCCGACAGCGAGGGGCCAAACCGGCCCGGCGAGGGGAGCGGGGGGAAGAGCAGCCGGGAGCCCGAGAGGAACGGGGAGCCGGGGAGCGACGGCCCGGCCACGCGGCACCGGCGGAGCACGAAGGCCGACGGGCGGCCCGGCGCGACGGGGGGCGGGCAGGCAAGCGCCCGGCGGCCGGGGCACGCGAGGGCCAAGCGCCGGCCGGCCCGAGGAAACCGGGGCACGCCGCCGGGACCGGGGGGAGGCCGACGCCCCAGAGAAACGGGCGACCGGAGACGGGCCCGGGGCCCGGAGGGCCGGACACAAGGGGAGAAGGCGAGCGCGGCCAGAGGGGAGCGCACGGACGGCGCGGGCCCCCCGGAAGGAGGCCGGCGGCGCCGGCCACCGAAGCGGCGCAGGAAAAGCCCAAAGCCAAGCCCAGGGAACAGGAGAAGCGGCAGAGGGGCGGGCGGGCCAGGGGCAGGGAGGCCGCAGCGGCACAGACAGGGCGAGGGCACCGAGCCGCGCGCCGAGACAGGGCCCAGAGCGGGACGCCGGGCGGGCGGGGCGGAACGGACCCGACAAGGAAGGGCGCGACCGGAGGACCGGGAGAGGGACGGCCGCCGGGCACCGGGCGGCGGGCGCCGGCGCCCCGGGCAGCAGGGCACCAACGGCCGGGACCGGCCGGCACGGGGCAGGCGGCAGCCCCCAGACAGGGGCGGACGACGGGGCGGAGACCGGGGGGGGGAAACAGGCGCCCGGGCCGGGGCACGGCGACCCCCGGGGGAGGGGGCACCCCGGCGCCCGAAGGGACGGGGCGAGGGGCCGAGGGCCGGAGAGAGAGGGGCGCGCGCCCCGAGGGAGGCGCGACCGACCCACCGGGGGCGGGGCGGGGACAGGGACCCGGGGGGGAAGGGCGGGCGAGCGGGGCCGGGGAGGCAGCGGGGACGGCAGCGCCGGAGCGCCGGGGACGCGAACAGGGGCGCGAGGGAGGGCGCGACCCCGGCGGACCCGGACAAAGCAGGGGCACCGGGCGGCCGGGAACCGAGAACCAGCGGGCGGCGAACCGAGCCGCCGCCGGCCCGCGGGACCAACAAGGGGGAGGACAGGAAGAGGCACCGGGGGCCAGCGACGACGCCGGGCGGCCGGAGCGGAGGCCCGGACGCACCCGCCGGGGACGAACCGGGCGGAGGAACCCGGAGGGGGGCGGGGCAGGGGAGGCGCACCAAGGGGGCGGGACGCAAGCCGACAGGCGCGCGGCCGCGGCGGCCACCCCCGCGCGCGCGAGGGCGGCCCGCGAAGGCGGAACGCGCCCCGACCGAGGCAGGGGACAGCCCACAGCGGCGGCAGAGCGCGGAGCCCCGGGCAGCGGCGGCGCAGGAGCGCGCGAGCAGGGAGCGAGGACGCACGCGGGCAAGGGGGGCGGCGGCGAGGCAAACCGCCGGGCGGGCGCGGCACCCCGACCGCCGGGAGCACGGAGCGGGCAGGGAGGGGCCGGAGCGGGGGAGCCGGGCGGGGCCCGCGCGACGAGGAAGCGGAGCCCCCAGCGGCGCACGGGCCGACCGGGACCCCGGGGGAGGGCAGAGCGAGGAGGCAGAGGGGCCGCGAGGGGGGACCGCGCGCGCGGCCCGCACCGAAACAGGGCGGGACCCCGAGAGGGCCAGGCAACGGCGGCGCCGCAACGCAGGGCGGGAGAACCAGCGAGCGCGGGGGCGAGGGGCAGGGCACCCCGAACCACAACGCAGCCGCGGAGGGGCAACAGCAGGCGGGGCGGACCGCCACGGAGGGGCACCCAAGCGGCAGCCGGGGCAGGGAGAGAGCACCCAGGGGCGGGGCCAGAAGCAGGGACAAGGGCCCGAGGAAGACGCGCGGGCGCGACGGCGCCGGGGGGGCCCGGAACCAAGCCACGGCCGAGGAGGCGCCGGCGCAGGCGGCAACAGGCACGCGGGCAGAGCCAGGGCGCGCCCACGGCGGGGAGCGGACGGGGGCAGGGGCGAGGGCACGCCCCGAGGGGGGGCGGGGCACCCGGCCCGCACGGGACGACGGCGCGAGCGGGCACCCAGGAGGAGGGAGCCGGGCAAGGGGGCCGGGCGGAGGCACACGGGAGGCCACGGGCCCCAGGCGACGCGGGGCAGAGCGGAAGCGAGGGAGGCGGGCGGGGACGGGACGCGCGCCAGCGAGGGGGCAGCACGCCACCGCGGCGCCGAGCAGCACGACGGGGAGGGCGCGCCCACAACCCCGGGGGCACGGGGAGGCGGCGCCCAGGGCGCGCGCCGCGACGACGGGAAGCGCGGGGCGGGCGGGGCCGCGGGCGACGAAGAGGGGCAGGGCGCCAGGGGGGCGCGGGCCGGCCCAGGGAGGCAGCAGCAGGGCGAAAGGGGAACCGAGGCGGGAAGCGCCGGAGCAAGGCGGAGGGGCAACGCCCCGAAGCAGGGCGGCGCGGACGACGCCCGGCCGCGGCGCGGGGGCCGAGGGAGCCACCGGAAGCCGGGCCGCGGGGAACCGCGCCCGGAACGGGAAGGGGAGGCCAGCCGAAGGGGCGGCGAAAGGGAAGGAGCGGAGCAACGGCCAGGAAGGAGCAAGCAGAGAGCGAACGGCCGACGCGGCAAAAGGGGGGCGAGCAGAGAGCGGGGGAGCGGCGAAGGGCACGAGGGGAGAGAAGCGGACGCGAACCGCGGACAGCCGCCACAGGGGAAACCACCGCCGCGCGGGCCCCCCGACGGAGGCGACCAGAGAGGCCAACGAGAGACAAGAACGCCCCCCCGAACACAGCGGACAACGGGCAGCGGACGGGCGCGCCAAAGAGCAACGCGGCGCAAAAGGGGCGGAGGGGAAGCCCAGGCGAACGAAGGAGGCGGGGGGGCCGGAGGAGCCCCAGCGACAGGAGAACCCGGAACGGAGAGCGGGCCCCCCGGGGCGGCCCGACGCGGGGGGCGGAAGAAGGGGGGGGAAGAAGGAGGGAGCGCCCCGGCGCCGACCGCGAGGGGAAGAAGGAGGGAGGGCCCGGCGCCGACCCGGACGGCCCAACCGGAGAGCGGACAGCGAAGGCGGGCCACGGAGGGAACAGGGGGCGAGGGGCGGGCCGCGACCCCGGGAGGCCGAAGGCCGCCGGGGGGGAGCGCGGAGGGCCGACGGGGGGAGACGAGGGGGCGGGCCAGGGAGGGGCCGGCCGGGGGGCCGCAGGGCGCGCAAAGGGGGAAGGGAGAGGGCAGCAAGGGGGGCGCAAGGGCCAACGGGAGCCGCGGCCCCAGGGAGCCCAGAGGAGGGAACCCGAGGAGAGCCGCCGACGCCAACGACCGGCCAGGGACGAGCCAGACGAGAGCGGACCAACGGCCCAGCCGACCGCCGCGACGGGCGGGACAGCCCAGCGGGGGCGCAGGAGAGGCGGGCAGGGCAGGGGCGGGCCGCGGCCCCAGGACGGAGAAAAAGGGAGCCACCGGGGCAGGGACAAGAGACGAGCAGGACCGGCGGGACAAGGAGACAGCCAACCCGGAAGCGCAACGACCCAAGGGCAAGAGCGGAGCGCGACCAACGGAGCGAGAGCCCCCGAGCCAAGGGGAGCAGACAGGAAGGAGGCAGAGGCGGCGGCCAGAGGAGGCGGGGCCCGGGCGCAGCGGGGCCAGCCGGGACGGGAACCAGAGACCGCGCCCGGGAAGGAAAGCAGCGCACCGACGGGCCAACCAAGGGGAGAGAAGCAAGAGAGGCCGGGGCGGGAGCGAGGCAGCCGGCCCGAACGCAGCAGACAACGCGCCGGGGGACGGCGCGCGCCAAGGGGGGGGGCCCCCCGGCGGCCGGCCCAGGGCAAGGGGAAAGAACGCCGAGGAGAAGAAAAAAGAAGGCGGGAAGAGACCCGCCGGGGCCGACCCGAGACACGCGAAGAGCCGGGGGCAAACCGGCGCCCAGGGGGAGGCAAGAGAGAGAGAAAGAGACACAGCCCAGGGCACGGAGCGGGGCGGGCGGAGGGACGGAGGGGGGCGAAGACCAAGAAGGGAGGGAGGGAGACCAAGCAGGCGGCGGACGGCGAGAGCCAAGCGCCGGGGCCCGGCGGAAAGGAAAAAGAAGGGCACGGGCGGCCGGGCGGGAGGGAGGAGGAGGACAGGCCGAGGAGGGCAGCGGGCGCCAGACCGCCGGGAAAAGCAGGAAAAAAAAAAGGCGCGAAGGGGACGAGCCCGCCGGCACCCCAGAAGGAAAGGGGGGAGCGCGGAGGGCGGGGGCGGGGAAGAGGCGGGGGAGGGGCGCCAGGGGCGGGGCCCAGGGAGGCCAAACCGAAAGCGGGGCGCGAGAGAGCGGGCCAGACACGGAGAAGGGCGGGAGGGAGGCGCGAGAAGAGAGGAGCCGGGGGGGCCCCCCGGACCGCCCGGAGCCCACGAGGGAAGAGAAAGGGGGAGCGACAGGGGAGCGCACCGGAAGCGCCACAGCGAGCCGCCGGAGGAGAAGGGGGGGGCAAACCCCGGGGCGAACAGGAGGAGGACGCCAGGCGAAGGGGCCGGGGAGGAGCCACAGCGCAGGGGCAGGCGCGGAGGAGCACAGGGAACGAGCCAGGGGGCGGAGAGCCCGCACAGCCCAGGCACAACGACGCAAGGAGCAGGGGCGCGCGCGACCAACGGAGCGAAGAGCCCGGCGGGCGGGCCGCCCACGGGGGCCCACGAGGCCAAAAGCGAGAGAAACCCCAGCCCGCGCGGGCCGGGGGAGCCCCCAGGGCGCCACACAGGGGAACAGCGGGACGGAAAAAAGGGGAGCCGAGCAACGGGGGCCGACCGAGGAGAAGAAGCGCGGGAGCGGGGGCGGACGGCACCGGCGAGAAACGAAAGAAGACGGCCAGCGCCAAGGGGAACGCAGACGGAGCGCGCGGCGGGGGGGGGGAAGCGGGAGCAAACCAAAAGACCCAACAAGCACGAGCGGGCCCGGAAAAGGAGGGGAGCCAGCCGCACCGGCCAGGACGGCGACCGGGGACGACGGCACGCCAGGCACGAGCCCGGCCGGCGGCAGCCCCCGCCGGGCGGGGAAGGGAACGACGGCGGGCAGGGCCAGCGCCCAGAGGGGGACGGGCGGGGGGACAAGGCCCGGGAACGAAGGCACCGCCGGAGGGCGGACCGGCGAGGACGAGCGAGGCCGGCGGCAGGCAGGCGAGGGGCAGCCGGCAAGCCGAACGGAGGACGGGGGGGGGGGGAGCGCACCCGCGCGGGAGCGCGACCCGGGGGCCCGGCCAGGGGAGCACGGGGGGCGCCCAGGGCAGAAGGGGCAGGAGGACGGGACGGCAGCCGCACCGGCCGCCGGCGGAGCACCGGCAGGCGGGGCAGGGGGCCAAACGCAAGGGGGCAACGAAACACGAGGGGGCGCGCGGGGCGGGACGGAACCCAACACCGGACGGCACGAGCGGACGACAGCCAGGCACCACCGGGGGCCGCGGGCCCGAAGGCACCCCGCGCGGGCAAGAGGAGGCGCGGCAGGGCAAGCCCGGGGAAGGGGCGGCGCGGGGCAGCGAAGGAAACCACAGGCGCCACCGCGGGGCGGGCCCCCGGCAAGGCCGGGGAGGGGCAGGCGGGCGAACGGACGCCCCAGGCGGGAGACGGAACGCGGGAGCGACAGCACGGCACGGGGCGAGACGCACAGCGCCGAGGAGCCAGCGGGACAGCGAGGACGACGGGGGAGCGAAGCCCAGGCGCGCCCCGAGCGGGCGGCGCGCAGGGGCAGGGGCGGCCCAGCAGAGGGCGGGCGCCGGGGGGGCGGGCCGAGCGCGACGCAGGGCACCGCGCCACCGGAAAGGCCCGCGGCCCCGACCGGACGCCAGCGGGGGAGGGGCCACCGCCGGGCCAGGGGGAGCCCGGGGAGGGGACGGCGGACGGAAAAAGCCACCGACAGACGCGGACGCCCAAGCAGGCCGGAGAACGCGGGCAGCCGCGGGAGACCGCGGCGGCGGGCACAGAGGGAGCCGAGGCGGAGGCCCCAGAGACCGGCAGGGCGGCGGCGCGGGAAAAGACGGCGGGGCCGAGGCGGAGGCCCCGGAGAAGAAGCAAGGACGGGAGCGGGGAAGAAGCAGCGGCGAACGCGGGGCCAGCAGCCGCGGGAAGACAGAGGAGGCAAGCGGGAGCCGGAAGGAGGGGGCGGAAAGCGGCGGGAGGGGGCGGGGAAGGCCGCCGGCAAAGCCCAGGGCGCAACCCGGGACAGGCGGGGAAACGACCAAGCGGGAGGACGGGAGGGGCAGAGGAAGGGCCGGGGGAGCGGGGAAAGGCGGAGAGAGCGGAAAGAACACCAACGGCGAAAGCACGCGGCGGGGCCGACACGGACACGGAGAGACGAAAGCGAGGGGAGCGAAGGGAGGAGAGACCCCAGGAGGCCGAGCGGGAAACGAGGGAGACGAGGCGCGGGGCGGAGCGACCCGGCAGGGCGGGAGCGAACGCGGGAAGAGCCCGCCGGGGGAGGACGGGCGCAAGAAGGAAACGCAAAGGAAGGGACGGGGGCCCGCACAAGCGGGGGAGCAGGGGGGGAAGGCGAGGCAAAGCGAAGAACCGGACCAGGGCGGGACAGGCCGCGAAGCCGCGGGAAAGAGAGGGGGGCCGGCGGGAACGCGGACACAGGGGGCAGGGCGGGCGGCAGCGCGGGCCGGAAGGGGGGGGAAGGCCCGCAACGAGCGCAACCCGCGGGGGGAGGGCCACCAGGGAGGGGGGAACCCGGAACAGACGGCCGGGGAGAAGCCGGAGGAAGGGGAGGAGGACGGCAAGGCAGCAGGCCCCGGAGGCCCGGGGCGACACACGGGCGACAAGGGCCGGGACAAAGGGGCGCGAGCCCGCGAGGGGGAGCGAACCCCAAAAACCCGGCCGCAGGGCGGAGGGCAGGCGGCAACGCGCCGGCAGGAAGCCGGAAGCGCGAGGAAGCGCCGGGCAGCCAGACGGCGGGGAAGGCGGGCCCGGGCCGGGACACACCGCCCGGCACACGAGGGGAGCGGGCCAGGCCCGAAGGCGGGACCGGAACCGCAAGGAGGGGGAGGCCGAAGGCAGGGCGAGGGACGGGAGGGAAGGCGGAACAAGGGAGCCGGACGGGAAGGGGCGGCGGGAGCACCGCCGGGGCAGGGAAAGCGAGGGCGGGGGGGGAGGGGGGGGAGACCGCGGCACACCCAAAAAGAAGCGAGCGACGGCGGAGGGAAACGGGGAGAGGGAAGGCGGCGGGCGGGGAGCGACGGGGAAGGAAGACCAAGCGCACGAGCGGAGGAGCCGAGGGCGAACAAGGGGAGAGGAGCCCCGGGGGACGGCCCGAGGGGCCCCCGGGGGGCGACAGGGGGCGAAAAAAGGAAAGAGAGGGAGGGGGGGCGCGCGCGGGGGCAGGGGGCCCCCAGGGGGAGGCCCGCACGACGGGCGAGGAGCGCAGGGGGGAGAGCGCGCCCCGGAGAAGGGCGGCGGGGGCCGGGGCGGGGAGGGCGCGCAGCCACAGGGAGAGGGCAAGGGGCGCAGCAGCGCCGGACCCGGAGAGGGGGAGCAGCCAAGGCACAGGAGCAGGGCGGACGCCGCCGGGGCGAACCGGGGGGGAAACCAAACGGCGCCGCAGGAGGAGAGAGGGGCGAGGCAGGGGAGAGCCAAGGGAGAGCCAACGGGCGAGGCACGCGGGGGAGCCGGGCGGGCCGGGGGGACCACCACGGCGCCGCGCGGCGCGAGAAGCCAGACAGCCCGGAGCAGGGGGGACAGCGAGCGCGCGAGCACAGAGGGAGGGGGGCCGCAAGGGGAAAAGAAAAGGGAGCACCGAACAACGCAGCGGCACAGACCAAGAACGACGAGAGCACCCGGGCAGGCGGGGGGGACGGAGGGAGCGGACCAGGCGAGCCGGGGGGGCAGGCGGGGCCCGGAGGGCGGGAGAAAGCGGCAAGCAAGAGGACGGGCCGAAGCCGCCCCGCCCGAAAGGAAGAACGGGAAAGGCGGGGCCGGGCCGCAGGGACCAGGAGAGGGGAGCGAGCCGGAAGAAGAAGGCGGGGGAGAAAGAACGCACGGCGGGGGCGGCGACCCCCGCAGGCACGACGAACCCCCGAGCAGGGCAAGGGGAGGGGGCGAGGGAGCGAGCGCGGGACGCCAAAGGGAGCAGGGGGAAAAAGGAGCGGAGAGGGGCGAGGGAGGACCAGGAGGGGCGCGGAACGCCGGCGGGGGCGGCGCAGCGGAGGGAGGGCACAAGGGCCAGGGGAAGGAAGAAGGGGGAACAACCACACGGGGAGAGCGCAGGACAACGGAGAGGGGGAGGCGGCGGGCGGGAAGGAGGAAGCGCGCCCGAAAAGGAAGCGAGGGAGGCGCGCACAAGGGGGGGACCGGAGGGGCGAGGAGGGACGGCACGGGCGAGGGCGCGGGGCAAGGCCAGGAGGGCCCAGCGGCGCCAGGGAAAAGAAGAAGAGGAAGAAGCAGCGGACGCCGGCAGGGAGGCGCCACGGGGCGCGGGGGAGAGAGCGCAGGGGGAGAGCGCCGCGCGGGCAAGGGGGGCGGGGCGAGGACGGGGGGAGGGCGAAGGGGCCAGACGGGAAGGAGAGGAGCGGGGACCGGAACCGGGGGCGCACGGGGGCGAAGGAAGGGGAAGAGGACCGAAACAGGCCACGGAAAGACGCGACGGAGACAAAGAGGGGCGGGCAAGAACGGAGAGGAGGGAGGAGGGGCAGGGGGGCAGAGCGAGGAGGGAGCGGACAGGGACGGGAGGGGAGGCGGCGGCGCGCCGAGGGGGCCCGCAGCGGGGAGCCCGGGGGAAGAGGAGCAAGGGGGCCCGGGCGAACAACGGGAGGCACGAGCGCCCGGCAACCCGGGAGCGAAAGGCGGCAAAAAGGAAGGAAAAGCCAGGGACCGACCCCAGCGGCGCCACCCCGGAGGAACGACGAGAGCACCCCAAGGAGGCCGGCGGCAGCCAGGGGCGCGGACCGACCAGAGAACCCGGGGCAAGAAGGGGAACGCAGGAGCGGGCCGCGCGCAGGGGGGCAGGAAGGGGCGGAGAAGGGCAAGCACGCAGGCGGAAAACGAGCGGGCGGAGAAGGGGCGAGCACGCAGGCGGAAAACCCGCAGGCGGAAGACCAAAGAGGCGGGCAGAAAAGGGGGGAAAGCGCGCCGGGCCGGGGGCGCCGGGAGCGGGGAGCCGCCGGAACCACAAGAAGCCGGAGGGAGAAGGGGAGGCCAACGCAGCACCGGGGAGAAGAGGGGCGGGGGAGAGCACAGGACGAGGAAAGGGGAAGCGGGGGGCGGGGGGAGGGAGGGGCGAGCGGGGCCGCGAGGGGAGAAGCAGGCGGGGGCCCGAGAGGCGGGGGGGACCCGGGGGCGGAGGGCAGCGGGGCGAGGCCGCGGAGCGCCAACGCGGGAACGGAGCCGAGACAAAGAGAGAGGAGAGCACCCAAGGGGGCCGAGGCGGCAGGGCGAGCGAGGAGGGAGCAGGCAGGGACGGGGAGAAGAGCCGGCCAGGGAGCAGCACCGGAGGAGGGCAGAACCGGAAAGGGAAGGGCGAGGGGCAAACGAGGAAAGGCGGACGGGGGAGACCGAGGCACCCAGAGACGAGGAAGGGCGGAGGAAGCGACGAAAGGCGGCGGGGAGGGGAAAAGAAGCAGGGAGCCGGAGAGGCCCGAAGAGGGGAACCGGGCGAACGGCGGCGGAAGCCAGGGGCAGGCAAGAGACAACCGGGCGAACGGAAACAGCGGAGGAGCCAGAGGAAAAGAAAGCAAAAGCGAGGCCCGGAGGAGCGGCGAGCGAAAGGGGAGCAGCCGAAACCGGGAAAACGGGGGGGGAGAGCAAGACAAGCGGCGGGCGGCGAGGCGAAGCGGGGGAGGGCGGCACCCGAGAGGGCGAGAGGCCAGGAACCGAAAGCAGCACGAGCGGACGCGCGGACCCGAGGAGCAGGGGGCACGGGGAAGCCCGGGGGAAGCAGCAAGGACCACCGGGCAAGGCGAAAGACGCCGGGGGGACGAGAGCGAAGGAGGACCGGGAGGGAAGGGGGAAAAGAACCCCCAGCGGGGAGGGAAAGAGAACAGGAAACCGGAAGCGCCCAAGCAGGGGAGGAGCACGGGCGCGGACCGCGGGCCGGGGGAAGAAGGAGCCGGCGACGCAGAGGCAGGGGCGGGGGGAAGGGAACCCACCGGAGCCGGAGCGAAAGCGAGGCGGCAGAGGGCAAGGGGCACGGCGGAGGGACCCGAACCGGGGGGAGCGAGCCAGGACCAGGAGGAAGCGGGGGGAAACGAAGGGAGGGCCGAACCGACGGAGGGGGAAAAAGCAGCGGAGGAGGGGGGGGAGGGGGAAAGGCCACGCGAACCCAGAGCGAGCGGGGCGCCCCGAAAGGCGGGGAGGCGCAGCAGGGGACGGGACAGCGAGGGGGAAAGCACGGGGCGGGGCGGGCCGCGAGAGCGGGACCAAAGCGAGGCAAACGCGGAAGACGAGAGAGGACCGCAAACAGGGGGCAAGGGCGGCCAGGGAGACGAGGGGGAGAAGCGGCAGCGGCGAGAGGGAAACAGCCCGGAGCACCAGCGAAGGCCCCGAAAGGACCGCGCAGGGAGAAAGGAGGGAGGGGGGCAGAGACAGCCAGGAGGGGGGCCGAGAAGCAGCCACCCGGGAAAGAGGGCGGAAGAGCGCACGGAGCGAGCGCGCCGGCGCCGAAGAGGAACGGGGCGAAGCGAGCGGCCGAAGCGGGGGAGGGAAAAAGGCAGCGGGAGGGGAGCGGGCCGCCGGAGAGGGAAGCAAGCGCGCGGGGGGGGACGAAGCGGAAGCGAGAAGGGCGGGGAGGAACGCAAACAGGGGGGAGAAGCCAAGGCCCCGAAAACCGAAGGGGGCCGCCGCAAGGGGCGGCCACGGAGGGGGAGGCAGGGCCGAAGAGCAGGCCGAAAGGCGGAGGCGAGGGACAACAGGGGAAGAGGCCGGGACGACCCCGGGGGGCCCGAGGGACGGAGGAGGCGAGGGGAGCCGAACGAGGGGGAGCGGGGCAAGGACGCAAGGGGACCCGGCGGGGGCAGGGGAAGAAGGGGGAGAGAAAAGACCGCGAGCCAAGGGGCGAGGACCAGGCGCGACGGCGCGGAAGGAACCGAGGCCAGACGCCCAGGAAAAGCGCGAACGACCGGCAACAAAAGGGGACCGGGACCCGAAACCGACACAGGGGGGAGGGAGAGAAGACCGAGGGGCGCGAGACAACGCGCGCGAAGGAACGCGGCAAAAGAGCCCCGGAACGGCGGGAGAAGGGGGCCCCCGCACAAAGGGGGCGCAGGGACCAGGCCCGGGCGACGGGGACCAAAAACACAGGGCGCCGCAAAGGCGGAAGACCAGGGAGGGGGGGGGACGCCGGCCCAGGCCGGGCCGGAAGGGCAAGGAAGGGGGGACCGGAGGACAGGGGAGCCGGCGACCGAAGCCCCGGGGAACGGCGGCCGGAACGAGAACGGGCCGAAGGGAGCGAAAGGCCGGGGCGGGGAAGGGCCGACCCGCACGAAAGGCGGAACGAGCGGGGCACGGGCGCGGAGAGAGGCGCGGGGAAAGAGACAGGGCGGGGAAGAGGCGGACGACCGGCACCGGGACAGAAAGACCCGAGGAAGCGGCGACGGGGCCCGGGAGGGGCGGGGGCGGGGCCGGCGCAGCGGGGGAAGGCGAAGAAGGCCGCCGGCCGGGGGCCCGAGCCGGCAGGGAGAGACCACGCGGGAAGAGCGAGAAGGCGAACCGGGGGCAGGACCGACGGGCCAAGGGACAGGCGCAGGGAGACAGGGGCGAGGGGGCGGAGGCCGCCCAAAAGGGAACGGAGGCGGGCAAAGGGGCCGCGGGCCGGACGGAGAGGGGCCCGCGAGGGCAAAGGCAGAAGGGAGCGGGACGGCAAGACCCACCCGGCGAGCAGGGACGAAAGGCGGCCGGAGGGAGCCGACGGGGCCGAGGGGAAGGGCCGGCGCGCAACGGAGAAAAGGGACGCGAGGGAGAACAGGCGGAGCGGCCCCAAGAGCGCACAGCGACGGGAAGGGGGGCACCGCGAGGGCGGCGCGGCGCCAGGGCGGGAGGAGGGGCCAAGGGGGGGCGGGGCGCCCAGGAAAGCGGGACGGGAGCGGGGGCAGAACGGCGGGAGACAGGGCGGGCCAGAGCCGGGGGGCGGGAGAGCAGGGAGAGGACCGGGCCCGAGGACGAGAGGACCGGGAAGGACGCACCGCGGGGGGACCAGGGAGCGGGCCCACGGGAAACGGGGGAGCCAAGGGCGGAGCGGAGAACGGCGGAAAGCAGCGAAGGAGGAAGCCCACCCCAAGAGGAGGGCGCGCCGACGGCCCCAGAGCCGCCGGGAGCACAGCCGAGACAGCGACGGGGCCCGGCCCCGGCGGGGAGGGGGCGACAGAAGGGGGAGAAGGCAAGAGAAGGGCACGGCGAGACGAGCCGGGGAGCAGGACGAGGGGGCAAGGGGAAGGGCAGGGAGGGAGGCAGCGGAGGCAGCCGAACAGACCGGGAGACGGGAACCGGGGGCCGACAGGACCCGAGCAAGGCGAGCAGGCACGCGCCAGCGAGGGGCAGGGGCAACGCGGGGAGAACAGGAAAAAACCAAAAGGGCGGCCCGCCCGCGCGAGGAGGGAAGGGCAGAGGCCGGGGGGGCCACGCCAGGCAAGAAGGGGGCCGCACAAGCACGAGCCAAGAGAAGAGGCGGGGCGCGGAGGCCGGGCGGCGAGCAGGGGGCGAGAGGCGGGGGCCGAGGCGGAGAGGAACCACACCAAGCCAGCCCGAACGGGGGGGGAAACGCGACGGCGGGGACGAGACGGGAGGGAGGGCCGGCGGAAAAAGAGCGCGACGCCAGAAGGAGAAAAAGCGGAACACCGCGCAGGCGGAGGACGGGGGCAGAGGAAAAAAAAGGAAAGGGCGGAGGCAAAACCCCGAGGAGGACAGCCCGGCGCGCCCACGGCACACCCCGGAACGCACCCGGCGGAGAGAGAGAAACGCGCCGGCACAGCGGCGGAACCCGGGAAAGGCGGGGGAAAGAAAAGGGGCCCGGGGGGGCGCCCGGGAACAGAGCGAGGGGAGACGGGGGGGGCCGGGAGCGCAGAGGAGGAGAGCACGGGGCGACGAACCACGGGGGGGGGGGGGCGAAGCCCGCCGCGCCCACAACCGGCCCAAAAGGGAAGGACCGGGCCCGCGGGGGGGGAAAAGCAGGAGCAGGAGAGCGGAGCCAAAGCGAGGGGGGGGGGGGGGGGGCGAAAGGGAAGGGCCGGCCCGGGAGGGAGCGGAAAGGAGGAAAGCCGGACGGAGAGGAGAACCAAACCGAAAACCAAAGCAGGAGAGGGGGGGGGACGCCCCGGAACGCGGCCGCAGGCAGGCGGGGGGCAGAAGAGCAGAGCAAGGACAAGGAGGAGGAGCGGGGGGCCGCGGCAGGAAGAGGGGGCGCGCGGGAACGGGGCCGCGCGGGAGAAGCGAGGACGGCACCGGGGAGGCACGGCGAGGACGAGGACAGCGGAAAAGGCGGAAAAGGAGGAGCCCGGACCGACACCAAGGGAGGGACGGGGCGGCGCAAAGAGCGCAGAACAGAAGGGGAGGAGAGAGAAGGCAAGAGAAACAAAGACAGGGAACGGGGGACCGACGCGGAACGGGCAAAGCGAGCCCGGGCAGCGCAGCCGGAAGGCGGGAAGGCAGAAGGAAGCAAAGCGCCGCAAGGAGGAGGCGAACCGACGACCAAGCGGGGAACAGCCGACCGCGCGACCACGGAGCGACGGAGGAACAACGAGAGAGGCAAGCGCAGAGAGGGCAAGGCCCGGGCGCAAGCCAGGACCAAGACGAGCGCGAAGCGGCCGGCGGAACGGCCGGAACGGCGGCGGAGGGGCGCCGGGCCAGGCCGCAGGGCAGAGGGAAGCGCAAAGGGGCGCGAGGGCAGGAGAGGCCAGCGAGAGCCCAAGGCCAGGCAGGAAGAGCCCGGGGGGGCAGGGACAGAAGAGAGGGGCGGGCGAGGCGAGCGGGGGCGAGGGCGAGAGAGGGAAAGGGAAAAAAGCGGCAGAGAAGAAGCCAGAAAGGGCAAGAGAAAAGAAAAAGGGAGGGGGGAGGAGGGGAACAGCGGGGCGACGAGGGAAGCGAGGAGCCGGAGGCAGGAAGAGAAGCAAGGCGGGCGGGGGGGGCGGACGCGAGGAGGGAGGGCGGACCACAGGCGCCAGAGGGCCCGCCGAGCGCGGCCGGCGCCGAGCGCAGGGGAGGGAAGAAGGAACCGAGAAGAAGGGAGCAGCAACAACGGGGGGAGGACGGGACAGCGCAGGAGGCGCAGAGCGAGCGAGGAGGCGCCGCGGCAGCGAGCAGGGGGAGACCGCAGACAAGAACGGGCCGAGCGCGCCCCCAGCGGGGGGGCAGGGCGGCGGGAACAAGAAAAAACACGGGGGGAGGCGAGAGCGACGAACGCGACGAACAGAAAGGCAAGGCGCAAGCGCAGCAGGCAAGGGGAGGCCGGAAGAAGCGCAGGGGGCAAGGAGGCAACGAGGGGCGGGGACCAAGGGCAAGGGGAGCCAGAGGAGGCAACAGGGAGAGGGGCGAGGCAACAACAAGAGGGGAGGGGGAACAAGGAGGGGGGGGGGGGGAAGGGGCACGGGGGAGGCAGGAAAGGGGGGGGGGAGGAGGCGGGAGACGGCAAAAGCACGCGAGGAGAGCGAAGGGACGGAGGCGAGCGAAGAAGGACCGGGGGGCAGAAGGGAGAGAGGAGAGGGCGCGAAGCGGGAGGAGGGAGGAGGGAGGACCGGGGCGACGAGGGAGGCAGAAGACCGGCAGCCAGGGGCGCAAAGAAACCGCAGGAACGGAAGAAAGGGAGGAAAGCGGAAGAAGAAACAGAGGGAGAAAGAGAAAAAACGGCCGAAACGAAGGGACGAAAGAGGAACAAGAGGGAGCCACCGAAGAAGAGCCGGCGCCGGCCCGGGGGCGGAAGAAAAGGAGGAGCCGGACAAAAGCGAGGAAGAGGAAACGGAAGAGAGCCGAGGGAACGAAAAAAAAAAACAAAGGAGGAGGGCCACGGGCAAGGGAAAGAGACAGGCGAGCAAAAGAGCCCAGGGGGGAAACGGCGGAGCGGGGGGAAGCAAGAAACGGCGAAGGGAGAAAGACGGAAAAAAAAAGAAAAGAAAGGAGGAAAGACAAAAAACAGGGGCCGGGGGACGCGGCGGGCGACGAGAAACGAGGGAAACGGCCGGGGCGGGAGGGAAAAAAACAAGAAAGGGGAAAAGAGGAGAAGAAAGGAAAGGGCACAAGAGGGGGGGGGCGGGGCAAGAGACGGAAAAAAAAAAGAGAGCGGGGACCGACCCACCCAGGGGGAAAACGGGGGGGGAAAGGAGAGAAAGAAAGAGACAGGGGGGGCGAGCGGGAGAAGCGGGAGAGGCAAGCGGGAGGAACGAAACAAGGCAGGGGGCGAAAAAGGAACAAAAAAAACAAAGGAAGAACGGAAGGGAGAACGAGGGGAGAAGGGGCGAAAAAAGAGCGCGGGGGCGAGAGGGAGGAACGAGAGGCCGAGGAGGCAAAAGAGAGGGACGAAAAAAAAGGAGCCGGCGGAAACGGGCGCGGCGGGGAACAACAAAAAGAAGAGGGGCAGGACCAGGCGGGAGGGAAAGGGGCAGAAAAAAAAGGCCCGAGACGCCGGGGAGAAAGAAAAGACAGCGCGGAGGCGCGAAGAAGAGGGGAGAGAGGGGAGAGAAGCGAAGAAAGAACAACAGGAGACGGGGGAAGAAAGGAAAGGAGGAAAAAAAGACCGCGACGGGCAGACAAAGGAAGGGACGGGGGGAACGACAAGAAAGAGAAGACGAAGCAACCGGAGGAGACGACCCCGGAAGGCGGGCACGAAAAGCAAGAGGGGGAGGAGGGGACGAGAAAGGAGCCGAGGGAGACGAAGGAGGAGGACCAACCAGAGCCGGGGGAGGGGAGGCAGGAGGCACAACAACCAGAGGGGCGGCGAAAGAGAAGCAGGGGCGCGAGACGCGCGCAAAGGCGGAAAAGACCGAGGGGAAAACGGGGCAAGCAAAGGGACAGGCGCGCGGGGGGGAGAGACGCGAGAAAGCAAGCCGGGCGGAGGGGAGAGCGGGGGACGAAGGAAACGCAGGGGCAAAAAGGGGAGGAAAAAAACGAACGAAGGGCAACGGGCAGAAAAAAAGGAGAAAAAGGAGAAGGAGAAAAAAGAAGCAACAAGGGGAGCGAACGAGCAGAAAGAACCCCCAAGGGGAGGCGAACGCCGCAAGGAACAAGGAGGGGGAGAGGACGAAGAAAAGCAACGCGGAGGAAAGATGAGAGAGGACCCGCAGGAAGCAGAGCGAAAAAGAGAGGCCGGAGCAGAGGGGGCAAAGGCCCGAAGGGGCCGAGGAGGGGACAAAGGGGAAGAAGGAAAACCAGGGGAAAGGCACGGAGAGGGGGGGGCAACGAGCCGAAAAAGACGGGCCAAAAAACGGGGGAAGGGAGGGGAGGCAGAGAAAGAGGCGAGGGCCGGGCGAGGGGAAACCGGGGCAGAGAGGGAAACCGAAGGCCCGCAAAGGGAGCAAGGGAAAAGGAAAAAAAAAAGAGAAGGGGGGGGAACGGGGGGGGGAGGCCAACCAAACAGCCGGGGGGGCACCCCAAAACCAACCCGCGGGGGGACCCAGGGGAAAAAGAACGCAGAAAAAAAACAAGCAAAGGGAAAAGAAAAGGGGGAGCGGGAAAAAGGGGAAAAGAGAAAAAAAAGGGGAGGAAAAAAAGGGGCGAAGGCGAAACCGACGAAGAAAGGGCAGCGCAAAAAAAAAAAAAGAAGCGGGGGGGAGGGAGGGAACGAGACAAAGGGGGAAACGCAAAAGGAAAAAGAGGGAAGGAAAAACGAAGCAGAGCGAAGGACGAAGCACGCAGGCCAACGCGAGGCGAAAAAAGGGGACAAAAACAGGCACGAACAGAAAAAAAAACGGCAAAAGCGAACGAGGGAGAACAAGCACAAGGCAGAAAGCAACGAGAAAAAGATAGAAACGCAAGATAAAAGGGGGGAAAAACGGCGGAGAGAAAGAAGAGGGGGAAAGAAAAAAGGGCAGGCCGGGAAAAGAGAAGAGAGGGACAAAAAAGAAAAAAGAGGGGGCAAAGAGGAACAAAACAAAGGACGCGAGGAAGCGGGAACGCGCAGGAGGGGACAAGGGGAGGGAAGAAGAGGACAGGGAGAGCCGCCGGAGGCGGAAGAAAAGAAGGAGCAAAGGACAACGGGGGGGAGGGGGAAGCAAAAAAAAAAAAGGGAGAAGGTACAAGGCCAAGACGGAAGCAAACAAAAAGAAACCAAAAGGTGACGGGAGAAACGGGAGACAGGCTCGGGGGGGAGAGGAGGAAGAAAAAGGCAAAAGGGGGGACGGAGCCGCGGTGAGCCAAGGAGGGAGGGGATGAAAGGAGCACATAAGCCGAAAGGGAAGAGAGACAACGGAAAACGAA
>QZGG01003218.1:0-26318 GCA_006409495.1 Sedum album
AAATTAAGTTGATAAAATGGCGATTCTAAGTGTCGGTTAGCGTCGAATTTGATATATGTTTAAACCTTAGGTCATGGTTACTTCATCTTTAATTACTCACAATCCCTTAAAATGAGTAGTACAAAATCAGTAGCTTCTCCACAAGGCTCGAGATGGGCAGTGTCTTATGGAGTTAGTAACTTATTAAATGTTCACTCGTGAGTTATCGATCCAAAACATGCCTTAAATCGAGTTTAGTTTATGTAACTTGTAGAACATTTTGTCTCTACTCTTTAGGCATCACTGACTGATGTTCGGTTAACCTTAAATATTAATTTTCCATTTCGATGAAACCCTAAGTTGTTGAGCATTCCCCTTTTTGATAGATTATAAATCGAACTACATTACATTTTACTCTTTTATTGTAGACTGTCAAAGTCCTCTTACATTCATAAACACTATTAGTATTTTAGCTTGGGCAAAGAGCCAATACATTAGTAAGCCTAAGGGCATATGTATATCCTTAAAACAAGGACAGCGGTCTTGTCCTTAACGTACCAAATCACTCATGCATTACTTTATAACTGACCAAGACGGCAAGAAAGTTGAGAATAATACAGTAACTTAATAATATGATAGATAACACTATAATAAAAATATATACTCTCTCCGTCCCATAATTTATGTCCCATTTAATTCTTTGCACGGTTTTTAAGGAATGAAAGAAAAAATAATTAAAAAAGATAGTTGTGTGGTAAGGAAAGAGAAAAAAAGTGATTTGATAGATAATAAGTGGTGAAAAAGGAAGAGAGAGGAGAAATATGTGGTGGAAAACTAAAGAAGACATGTTCATTTATGGTAAGTTTTAGAAATAGGAAGATGATTTTGGGACACCCAAAAAGGAAATGGGACATTAATAATGGGACGGAGGGAGTATATGACTAAAAATACAGGTAATGAATGTCCAATGTTTGTCAATTACTTGTCCTACAATAATCAGTGTTTTTATGTCTCACAAGTAACCCTTTAGTTGCCTAACTTGTAGATGACCCTCTACCATGAAATGTTACACTACAATTTACATTCTGTAGTCATTAACATGAATGTGTTTAGGTGAACCTATCTTAAAATATTTTCATTGAATAAATTAATTAGTATAACATTTTCATTCATCATATCATATACTGTTTAATCAACCTGATATAATCCATAATTGTCATCAGAAAAGGCACCATAACATAATAAAAAGTTACTTTCAATGCAAAGACAAGAGATTAAGTAGAGATGATTTTAGAAAATGATTATGAAAACGATTGTAGCTTGGGATTAATCAAAGATCATATTTATACGAGTGGTGGTTTGTTTAAGGAAACCACCTGGCTATGTTTTCCTTATCTAGAAGTCTCTGAAGAAATTATTAAAGAAAAAGGTCAACGTCAACATTTTGTTTGAAAACAAAGTTTGAGGTTGGATTATTGAGAAATGGGAACACGTTGGCTGTTTAGGTAATTTTCTTGTTGAATTATTTTTCCTCATTTGACACACTTGAAAAACTTACTCGCTAAACCCAACTATTTGTTCCAAGTTTGTTTTCTAAATAAAACATACAAAAAATTACGTCGTTTTGTCAAATATTAAAATAAAACTACGTTATTTTGGTACGCAGAGAAATTTGTTGCATTCACGGAAAAGCCGAAAATTTGACGCTAACCTTTCTTGGCCGAGCCAATATTTTCTATTTCTTCGACATTGTGTGGTTTGGGCTGATTCAATCAATGGGCCCAGTTCACATACAGCTGGCCCTGATTGCTTTGACTTTAGTCAATCAGATTTTGAACCGAGCTCTGATTCAGATGAACCGAAATCGACCCGGAAATGATTTGTCCGGATCAACGAATCCAATTAAATATTAATCCTTTTTTGAAAAAGATGGCTAAGCTGTTGGGGTTTGAAGTCAACACGGTAGTGCTCGCGTTTCATAATTTTCCACACGTCTTAATCGTAATCAACCAAACCTGAAACGACGCAGTATTGAGCTCAAATGGATCAATGCGGCAGCGTTGAGTTTCATCACGCAACAGTCACGGACGTCACTTCCACGGCTCGACTCCATTGAAATCAATCATCGTTGAATTCCGAGGATCCTACGCTGTCTCATCTCACCTGAAAAGTCTCAAAGTTCCCAACTTTCTTAATCCGAAGGCAATACTCCATCTGGGTTTTATCAGATTCTGAGAAATAGAGATCGACATGGCGGTGACGGAGCAGGAATCGCCGGCTGAGACTGGAAAGTTGTGGACTTTATTCAAGCTGCCGTTTCGACACAGCGCTAGCAGCAGTAGCACATCTCAGCAGCAACCTCAGCAGTTGGGGTTGAGTAATTCGTACGGTGAAGGGTCGAATCAGCAGCAGCAGCAGCCGAATCGGAATTCGGTTGGTTTTGTTGCGAGATCGTTGCTTCCTACTAGGCGACGGTTGCGTCTCGATCCATCTAACAAACTCTACTTTCCATGTATGGTTCAATTTTGACTGATTACTTCATTTAGGGTTTGCTTGATTTAACATGTTTTACTTGGTTTTAGTTTCTCCAATTGGGTAGAGTTGCATAACTATTGATGACCTGCTAGTGACTAATTAGAGGAGCTGTTTGAAACTTGTTTGGTGGCTTTAGTATTTGCGCATATTGGTTTGCTAAAACTGTGTTCTGATTTTGGATGAAACTACGATAAAATGTTAGACGTGTAACTTGGTGTTTTTGGCTAGAATGGCTAGTAAGACGTACTCTGCTACGTGATGCAAAGCTTGTATCTTTGCATTTTATAAAGGTTGGGATATAAGATTAGCATCTGATTGATTTTCAATACTCGGGCAATAGAGAATTAATTGGCGCTATATTCCAACTAGTTCATATCAGATAACATTGCAAGGAATCTATTAGACTGTCTTTCAAAGTAGATTGATGTCTTTTAAGGTGAAAACACTGATTATTTGTTAGACATGTATGATGGCATTGGTGAATAGTGTGGCTCGGCAGTTCTACTTGTTAATATGTGGAGAAGCCTGTTTCTTTGCAGTTATGGACTTTGGGATACGATTATCATTTTATAGAGGGTTGTATTGTATTACTCCCTAGTTTTGCTTTATACGATTATCATCTTAATGTGTGTCTCAATGTTCCCCCAGATGAGCCTGGTAAGCAAGTGAGGAGTGCCATTAAGATTAAAAACACAAGCAAGTCCCATGTGGCCTTTAAGGTACTAGTTGTCTTTGAAAGATTTTTGAGTTATTATCGTGCTTCTAAAATAATACAAATTCTTTCTTTCATGAGGTTCTAATGGTTCGTGGGTTTCATTCTGTATGCTAGTTTCAAACTACAGCTCCTAAGAGCTGTTTTATGCGTCCTCCTGGTGCAATACTTGCTCCTGGCGAGAGCATTATCGCCACTGGTACTTCTCTAACCATCTTCCCTAATAAGGCATGCATATCTTTGTCTTAGAACTTGCATTCAATTATGGAAATGACTTTTTCAGTTTTCAAGTTTGTTGAGCATCCGGAAAATGGCGATAAGCCTGTGGATCTGAGAAGCAAAGTCAAATTTAAAATCATGAGTTTGAAGGTTAAAGATGTTATGGACTATGCACCCGAGCTAGTAAGTACAGAAATTTGGCTACACTTGGTCAAGAGTTTTCTTAATATCACTGGTCACTTAGTTTCGTGAAAATTATTTGAAACCAGTTTTGCTAGAATGAACTTGACACCTTAGGGTTTATGTCAAGGCTTTTGACGTATGAATTAGGATTATTGTTTCGGCACATTGGTGCATAGTGTTTGATATTCATAACAATGAGTTTTCTAATGCAGTTTGATGAGCAGAAAGAACTAGTAGCCACGGAACAGATACTGAGGGTAGTATTTCTCGACGTGGAGCAACCTACACCCGTAAGTTCCCTAACAGTAGTTAAGCTTAATCACATACACCCAAACCTCAGCTTAATTGTACTTCTGTCTCGTCAGGCTCTAGAGAAACTAAAACGACAACTAGCAGAAGCAGAAGCAGCCCTCGAGACTCGAAAAAAACCCTCAGAAGATACAGGCCCAAAAATAATTGGCGAAGGACTAGTGATAGATGAATGGGTGAGGGCTTTACTCTACGTCACATCTTCCCCGAAACTAAGTCTTGCTTAGCTCACTCTCCACTTTTAAATTTTTTTAAATTTATAAATATTTTGTATTACCATATTCTTTGCAGAAAGAGCGAAGAGAAAGATATTTAGCCCGACAGCAGAGCGAGGTGGTAGACTCGGTCTAAACTCTCTAAAGACTATGCTGCCGTCTTTACTCGTGTACTCCCTTTTCCATCGAGTATTATTCAAATTGCCAAAGAGGATTGTATGATAATGTTGATCAGGTCTTGCTGTCTGAGTTATGTCATAAACCTTATGTAAATTTATGAATTTGGAGTTTTCGTTTAATTATCGTTTGTAGCTGATTATGGAAAATGGTAAGTGACACAAAAGCAGCAGCAGCTTATTTTGCAAATATTCTTACAGACAGTTGGAATCTACATTAAAGATGTTTTTGAACTGTTTATGGTATGATCTTTGTAAATGTTTAGAGATGTTAAGCTTAACACATAAAATAATTATAATGATGGAACTAATAACTCATCAATGAGAAGATGGTGTTATTAACACATGAAACATTATCTCAGATCCAGTTAATGCAATTCATGGCTGGCCATGTGATACATGTATCAAGTGTAGTAGATGTGCTTATAAATATCATCAAGTTTGATATCAGACTGAAGAATGGAATCCATCTTTGTGCAAGGGGTTCTTGAGATAAGGGTCTTCTTGGTACTTGGAGTACAAGGGGAGTTCAAGTGCTTTCTCCGCTATTTTCCTGTCCTCGTGGATTTTCTCTATAAGGCTTTCTAGAGTTGAGAAATTGGCCTGTTTCATTTCCAAGTTTGACATTAGAAGACATTAGGGTAAATGGGGATTTTTTATGTCTAGGATGAACTTGGTTTGGAGTATACCTCTGGACGGATGTAACCAACTACGGCTAAGCGAAGTTCCTCGCCATAGAAATCATTGTCAAAGTCATGAAGCAACCATGGCTCCTGTAATTATTTTGAAATGAGAAGAGAGGAAAACTGCTTGTGTGAAATAGGATTGGGTTTCAGATGAGATGCACTCACGATAGTCTTTTCAGTGTTGTTGAAATATGGGTTCCATCCGATGCTCATAACCATCTTGTAAACACCTTGATTCGATAACCCAGCCCAGCCAAAATAAACACCAGATGGGTATTCTGTGAGAGTATCTGAGAAGCTCTCCGTGGCCAAGTTAGCTGAAAAGATAAAAGACAAGTAAGAGAACTTGAGGAAACTTGTAGTCAAGGTAACACAAGTTGCATTCATTTCGCATACTATTCTTATTCATTTCGTTACCTGTCGGAATTCCAAGAACCTTTGAGCCACGCCCGTAGCCTTTGACAACAGGACCTCCGATATACCAAGGCTCTATGGGTAAAGTACCATCCACCCCTAGAAAATATAATTTAAACACGTGAAGAGGAATGAGAGGGAGTCAGAGCTAGAAATGGCAGAGATAAGGGAAGCAGAAACTTACAATCTTGAAATGGAGGCAGGCCGTATGTTTCGAGTCTTAAATCTAGTAGAGAGTTTATCACCTCATCAGCTGAAGAGTAGAGATGAGACTGTTTTGGAAGAGAAGGTACCGCAACTACTACCATCCCGGCAGCCTTTCCAGCTGTAACACCAGGTCTTTATTTACAGAAAAGTATGTCAGAAAAACTTGATGTAAATATTATCATGAGCGTGCAGTGACTTTGAGTTCTTTGCCACTTACAATGAATCCTCTATGACAAGGCACTTGGAAGGCTCAATGTTCAGCTTCTTAGCAGCCTCAAGGTAACTATAAGCACAAAACAATAAACATTCAGTTACATAAAACAAGTGTAAATTGCGTAAAACAAGAGATGCTTTTGTTAGTGTTGCATACATTTCAGGAGATGGCTTTCCAACTTTCACTTCATCACCACCAATGATGCACGAAAACGTCTCTTTCCAGCCTATTTATGGAAATCAATTATCATGTGAGATCACCGTAGCAGTAACAAGCAACAATTTGAAAATAGGACTCTATGTTTTTGCATTCTTGAAGACGATTAAAAGTTACTTATGAAAGCTTTATCTGTTTTTTGCATTCTGTACCTTCGTGATGAGATATTTTAGTTTCTATGTTTTCTTTTGGAGAATTTGAAACCAAACCCGTTAGAACCCCGTGACTTCTTAAATGGTTAATCAAACGGTTTGCACCCGGCATAGCTTTTATTGTACCCCACCTGACAGAACAGATAAAGTGTTAGTCACACAACAAAACTACCAAAACTCCATACAGAATAACAATGCAGCAGCCACTTAGGTTTCTCAAGTACATGAACCTTATATTAAATCCATATGAAGAGTTTCAGGTAATTGCTCGACTACCTATTGGAGAACATAGGGTTGATTTCCTGAATAAAATCATTGACAGTGCATGAAAGTTCATAATCTTCCACGATAGCAGTTGAAGCTTCCAGTGGTGTTGTTCCCACTATCTTATGGGCTGCTCTTCCATCCCATTGCTTTCCATACTTCTTCAGATATTCTTTCAAGACATCAACCACAATACCATCTGAAATTACAAGGTTGAGGGCCTGATTTTCAAAGTAACACTTTTGCACGCAAAGATAGAATCAAATGAAATTACTAAACTCACCAGTGTTTAGTAATGTTCCATCAAGGTCCAACAACACACAAGACAAAAGCTTCCTCAGAGGCTGAGCAGTTGTGATGTTAGTCATTGCCTATAGTTCCGCAGAATTGAAAATCTGACATGAACAAGAAATGCACCTCAATACTAAAATAAGCTACCAAACTAGCCGATGGAAACAATCCATGCAGTAACACTACAAATGGGTTTAATAACAAAAGAACTACTGACAACAATCTGCAGCACAACAAAATATAATAAAAATCATCAGCTTCCTCCAGCTTAATGAACCTATACATAACACGGCCATCAAACATGTGTATAGCTACCGAAGCAACCCCTTCACCACTAAATTCTTCACATCAACATATTATCGAACACATAAGCTACAAGCATAAGACAACAAGCTGAGTCTAATCCCCAAAATCCCAAATGGGTAATTTCAAAAAGTGCTTTACAGATACTTGTCTAACAAAAAGCTCATACCTTTCTCACTATCAAATCCAAATTTCAATCACACCAACACAATCAATCCGATGGACAAACCTAGGCGAATTTGCGTATCCTTCCAAACCCTAACCCACCAATTTCGTCCAATTTCCTCGTAATATCAACGCAATTGAGCGCAACGAATATTCTAGCGATTGAATACAACAAGCAGGAAAGTTTTGAAGCTAAAAGCAAGAGGGTTTTACAGCAAACAGGCTACGGCGATTGAAAAGACAAATCTTTTGTTGATTGTTATCTATTTGGATTGCGTGGGTAAATCCGCAAATGGCGATTGAGTTTTCCGTCTGTCAAAATTTGACGAAAAGAATATTCTAGAAACCTTGTTGTCTGAGAGCTTTAGATGCTAATTTTAGAAATTGTTAGAAAATTCTGTACATTGAAATTAAAGTTGCCAACAGAGTCGCGCTCTGTTGGTTGAGGAATCTGACAAAGAAATTTCAAACTCTGGTCTCACCAGCGCGTAAAGACTGTTTATTCTTTCCGGCTGTGCATGAAAGCTGTTGATTTGATGCTCTATGAATGCTCATTTCTCCTCCATAAGAGGAGACATTTGTATGTCATTACTTGAAGTGATGCAAAATTGTTTGGATATTGATGGATGATTGAAGTTCATTGGTGGTAATGCCAAGATGGCTTGTGCGTTCAAAGTATTAGTTGAACTAGATGAATCTGTTATATCTTGTACTCAATTGTAAATCCACCCATAAAAAAAAGAATTAAGGTTTAAAAAAAGAGAATAAGAATAAAGATGTGATCAGTCAGTTCTGAACTGAACATCTGATTTTGGGAGTTCATATTTATGGTGTATAAGTATCCAATGCATCGTGGTATCTTGTACAGTAACATAGGAGAATATGCCCAGCAGAACACCATCGGAAACATCCGCGGATAAAAGTGCAAATTGTCCATACCTTGAGATGATAAGAAGTAAAGGGATAGGAATGCCTTGGGGCCATGAGACTTTTTGAGTTTTCATGTTTTACTCGTTCTTCTTGTTTCTGAACTTTGTTTCGACATCACCAGTGTAAGGAGACACATGGTATGCATACTGTTGTAGAACTGAGAAGAAGACCATTTCAACACAGACCAAGACATTTTGTATAGCTTCTTCAATGTGTTCCACATCGAGCCAGAAATGATGGGAGCGGATGAAACCTGCTGCCACCAGAATGTCAAGAACTATACCCTGCACAAAGCAAGAAAGTGTACATTTATCAAGATTCAGTATGATGTGACAATACTTCTTAAGGATAATTAATAAAACATGATTAAGTCGTACCTGCCAAAAACAGAAAAAGACAATGCCTTTGATGCACAAAAACTTTGAGAGAGGCTTATGAGGCTCCAACTCCTTTGCAAAGACATGGTAGAATATCACAAGGGAATATAAAGCCAGTGACACCGATATGTTGAGAATGATTGTAAAAGTCCAACTCAGCCAACTCGGATATATCCCAAAATATTGCAGTGCTATCATCAAAACCGATAATACAGGACGGATAACCACAAATTGCCATGTCCATAACTTGAGCTGCTTTAGCCTTTTGTGGTCTAAACGGACCACATGAGGCTGCATTCGCAAAATCACAAATCATTAAAAAGGGTCACCGGAAAATACAGTAGACTCATAATTATCTTTACTAAATCTATGTTTTGTTTCCATGGAAAATCTCGATTACCTGGAACAGGGTCATCGGAAAGGAATGATGGATTTCCCGTCCTTTGATTTCATCTGGGACTATGTTTTTACTGATTGAGATGTTTAAGTAACTATACATCAAGGCCATGAACTTGGCAATGACCTGCAAAGCACGCCAATGAGAATTGTGTCGAAGAATTTTCCATACAAAAATCAAAATATATAGAAGAACATAAAATTAAATGCTCACAAAGGCCTCATAACATTCTTTGATGGAGTCTAAAAACATGAAGAAAGTTTTGCTCCCTTGGAAATCCAACAATCCCACAAATGAATCAACTGCATAAATAGGCGCCATCAGGATAATGACAAGGATTGCTTTTTGCTCCTTTGGGTTCTTCCAATAAAACAGATGCTGTGACAGAAGTTGGATAGTGAAATGCATTGAAAGCAGCGTACAAACTCCTGCTCCCATCAGGGTGATCTGCCCGCGATCCATGTTACTAAAATCCATCCTTTTTGCTTTGATTGTGATACTTGTCTGGGCATTAAATCCACATAAGCACTACGACTAAAATAAAACAATCAATGTACCGAAAAGATAAGTCATATAAATCCGGGACTTTAAATTTTCAATTAATTTTTTTGTTAATCTTTAAACTCAAACACAAAACACTGAACCACAAGGCCAAGTATTACTTATACAACTTTTAGAAGATCAAGTTCAAAGGTTGAGAGTTCTATTATTCAAAAACGGTAAATGAAGTACCTACCTTTGACTTTGAGTCATGAAATTTGAACAGTATTAGTGTAGCAGTTAGTTTCAGCTATCAACCAATCCCAACAATAAAATTAGCAAAAGACTCTTGCATACAGATCGTCATAAATTAGGAATATAAGATTAAGGGAAAATCGCAACAAGAAATGGCTAATGTGTGAAGTAAAATTTGAGCTTCAGATAGTGTCCTATCTAGTTTATGTGGGGTCTTAGCATCATCATTAAAAGTGCATCCTACACTGGCCTCACCATAACTTCCAAACAACCTTAATCAAACACAAAATACAATCACTGCAAATCCAAGAAAACCATACATCAGTCAGAACCAGCACGCCCATTTTCCAACCAAGAACTAAAATATCGAATCATGGACAAACCAAGCAGAAAATATTAACCACGCATAATAGAACATTAGTACACTACTTACTCAAGAGACTTGACCTTCGCCGATCGATTGAATGAATGCACCGCTGCAAAACATAAGAAACAGACAACGGATTAGCCAAAAAGATGAAATCTTTGAAACCCCAAAGCCGTAATGAGATCAATCTAGGAGCGTACGATCGGGCAGTTCGATCTCAGTCGTGGTCGCAAATTGGCTCTTGCGCAGAATTCATCCTTTTTCATTTATGGCGGCCGACACGTGTACGAACTTTTGTCGTTTAGTTATCAACCTAAAACCCAGAAGCGAAATAAACTGAGCCTGAGGCCCAAATAGACACAGCCCAGTAAGGCCCAATCTCAGTAAACATGTTTCTACAAGCGTCGTCGTCGGGTCTTGATGGCTTCCATGTTTGGATCGAAGCTGTGAGAGCCCTGTCACAGATCCACGAAGGCAACCTGCCATTGTGCTTCTCCAACATTCAGTGAAATGATATATTAAGCAAACAATAGCCGCATTGCATTTTATGACAATTGTCTTATGTACACAAAGGGAGAGGAGAATAGCAGGAGACTGGGCAACCTCGGCCTCCCTGTCTGAAGTGGGTATCCTGTCCATGTAGGATTGCTTAGAATCTACCTTCTCCTATTTCCATTTCCAGTATCGTGGTAAAGTCGCTAAGCTGGTTTTAATGCCTCATGTTGCATTTGTGATCGTGATTTGACTGGGTGATGAGATTTGTAAGTGTTGATGCAGACGCCATTGGATACGCTCGGGCGGGCAAGGTGTAGGGGCTGGGTGTGCAATAAAGGTTGGGAGATTTTCTCCTGGCATTAACACAGATACTTCTCTGGCATAAACAGGCATCTGCATGGAAGGTTACAAAAAAGGTCAGAAATATTGACAAGCCAAACAAAATAAAACAGTCATATCATATCAGCAGCAGCAGCAGCACTAACGTAGTATACGTCCTTATCAGGCATGTGGTACTTGAAACCATAAGTCACAATGGGAACATCATATAGAAGCATTTATGCTGACAATACATTATACATGTGTACATATGCGTTGTTAAGCAAATGCAACCTGGACTACTAGTCTCCAAATACATACTCCAATGTAATGACTTTAAGTGAAATGATGCAGATGCTCATCACATCCAGATTATTATGTATATGTTAGGGCTGACAGGGGACAAATGCATACTTTTTCCGGCTCCAAAACACAAATAAAAACTTCTACTTATTCCTATTGTTAATTGTTGACTTCATTTACAAATCTGTTTGACATTTAGCAATGTTAGTAAATAACTATTAATGGGTTCCATACTTCAGTTCTTAGCTTATCGCCAACGGGACAAGATAAATTAAAAAATTAACTTTTAAAGAACAAGCAGACTAAAACCAAAACAAGTCACATGGGCAGCGGTTTAATGATGCCTCCCTATTATTTGCTTTAAACTTACATAATACAGGAACATTATCACAAATAATAATTGACTTTTGTTTAGTTTCTCAAGTTGTCGATAACAGTGAACTAGCATCAGCATCTAGTGAATCCATAAAAAGGACCATATTAGGGTGTGGAACTTAAGTACACCGACTCCGCTTTAAAAACACTTATGCTGGCAAGATATTTTGGTCTCACAATTGAATTCAATAATGTCATAGCAATAATGCATTACATGCAACCAGTAACCCAGAAAACATCAGAACTCAAGACTTGGGAGATAAAAATTATGAGACTTTTGAGATCTATATTCAGCCAAACTCACATATCTAAACCCAAAGTAACACAGGTATACCATTATACCAATGAGATTCTAACATGCAAAAACATGATGTGCATAAATGAAGTATCACATATATTTTTGTTTGCCACTTCTTTAAAGGTACTATGCGAAACTGATGGAGCATAATTAATCTCCATACTAAGTGGGGCAATAATGTCGGGTCTAAAAGAGTCTTGTGCCAGTAGCCCGTGAAAATATTAAATTCATCAAGTAATACTCAAAGGCCTATGCACTTGTTACATCTCCTTTAGAGTATTATTCAATTATAATCTAGATCAGAAGGTCACAACTCCAGCACAGTGCCTACCGATGAAGACTGCTTCAACATAAAGTAGTGAACAATAAGCAGCTGACAGTGCAATCAGGATACCACTAGGTAACTATGTTGGATTTGGCTTGCTCATATACGGATGTGGACTCTTGTAATATAGTTCCACATCTATATATAAGCTAGTCACTTTTAGGTCTCCTATGCATGGTGATACCTTTCTTCCAATTGCTTATTCTCAACAAACTAGTAGCCAATTTCCTAATTCACTTTTACATCATGTGCACCGAATGTGTTCCTCACAACTACTATTCAGATTTTCAGTTCAAGAAATGCCAACTGACTATAACTCGTAGATGTCTGATAAAAATAACATTAATTATCCCTGTTAAACTCCCAAGCAAACAAAAAAGTAAAAAATGCATCTACCAAACATTCAACGAGCATTCAGGCAACAAGATAGCAAGAATACACCAGCCCACAAACTATACAAGCTAATCATCATCTTCCAAAGAAAGACACTAGCCGTTAAAAAGGAATCATTGAAACTACAGAGTATGGACTACCGAAAATGGTCCAGGAAGCAACACTATGCTTAGAGATCCCCCGTATGGCGGGATAACCAACACCAAGAATCATTAACTAGTACAGTCTTTAAATAAAGTCTCAATGGGACCAATTTCAAATACTATATGTCATGGTTTGACAGAAAGCAAAAGCTCCTACCACACTTTACACCAAAGAATCAGCATGCTCATTTGCAGAATCAATTCAATATTAACATCAATTAATCCTCTATCACCCCTAATCTCCCACTAACTCAAAATTCAAAACAATCAAAACACAGACTTAAGTCAAATTCAATCAATCAATCAGAAATAAAAATTAGGGCACAAAAAAAAGTGAAAATCAACATTACTTGTGGCGAGGGGGGAGCAACGCCTAGCTTCAAAGCCAGACCACCATTCGCCGCCGAGTCCATCCGATGGCGGTGGTTTCCGCGAGAAGAGCTGGCTATGAAAGACGGAGAAGGCGGCGGAGGTCGTATGAACCGCTCGAATACGGCCATGACTAAGAACATGGAAATGAGAATGGCAGTAGCGACGAAACCAAACGACACCGCATTGACTGAGTTGTCGAAATGCGTCCAGCGTGGATCTTCTCTCTGCCAGTTGATTTGTGGAGTTGTAGAAACGCTCGGCGGCATCCCCATCCGCTCGTCGCTGACCATTTCAAGTTACTGAAATCGCTACCAATATAGAGACAGAAGAGTTGAATTGGACGATTTGGAAGTTGAAATGATCGCCGGCGTCGGAGATGGGTCGGAGTTTTGATCAGAAAGTTGTCGGAGCGAGAAGTGAAAGTGTGAACTAATGACGAGGTGACGTGGCAACTAATGTTGATGTTGAGCTAATGGCTCGGCCCAAGTTCAACATTATTGCTTAAAATCTTTAATGGGCCTTGGCCCAACAAACCTCAAGGCCCATATACAATGGCATTTGCTCTCTTTCTCGAGTCTCGAATCTCTCAACAATGGCGCCGATCAGCCGATTGACATCGACGGCTCAATCTCTCCTCCGCCGCGGCTCGGTTAAATCTCTGCCGTGTCGTTGCTTTAGCGATGTCTCTTCAGATTACAGAAATGAATTGGAACTTGCTGGAAATGGAGCGCGGTGGGTTGTGATTGGTGAAGCAGGTATGAAGAAGGATGTTTATGCTGAGAGGTTATCGAAGCTGCTTCAAGTTCCACATATTTCTATGCGATCTCTCGTTCAACAGCACCGCGACGTACTACTTCGCACCTCTCCGCTCAAGCAGGTTGTGTTTATTTTTAAATTAAAAAGGTTCAATTTTTGTATCTGAGAGTGTTGTGTGGAATATTAGGTTTAAACACATGTGATTGATGATTTGATGTAATGATGAAATGTGTGATTTGATGAGAAAATACGCATAGGGTAGATTAACAATATTCATTCATTGTGCTCCAAGAACACATAATGGTAACTACGTGTAGGAAGAGTTAATGATTTTTTATAGGACTTGGACCACTGCAAACAACAGCTTGAACTTGCGAGTGATAACTCTTTAGCATGTGAAGTGAATTCTCATTTCTGTATGAGTTTTACTGGACTTCATTTTTAGAAACGATTTATGTTGCTGAGTAGTATTTATATCGACAGATGGGAAAGAGGTTGCCAGAGGATGTCAAATTTAAGCTTCTATCTACAAGATTGGAGCATGGTCGTGCAATTGGAGAATCTGGATTTATTTTGACTGGAGTTCCCAGGAATAAATCTCAGGCTGTAAGTTATTTTGATTAATCAAGATTTTTGATTTGTGTGGTGTGTTTGCAGCTTGTAATTGGGTTAATTTTGGAATCCCTGCGCAGGAGATCCTTGATGAGATGGTTGACATTAGCTTGGTGATCAATTTCAAGCGGTTGGTAAAAACATCTGGTCAACAATCAATTCATGGAGTTAGTTGGCTGGACATTGTGTCAATGTCCAAGCGCCAAAGGCAGGAGAGTCGACTAAGGTCCTCCACTACCGGCGGAAATTCATTGGATGACAGGCTTCGGCTGCATGCAGAAGAGGTAATTGAATTGATCATAGCATAGTCGGCTGCTCTTTGGCTGTGTTTGATTAAAATTGCAAGTTTGAAGGAAGCTAATATGATAACCTTAGTGAAAGGTTTTCCATTGCTTTTTAATAACCCACTTGTTTCCAGATTGAATCCAATAATAGAGAGCTTGCTAAGAATTTCCTGTAGTTGTTATTTAAGCTGTCCTCCTTATCTGTTTTCTCAATTAGGGTAAAGAAGTGGAGCTGCATTACAGAAGGCAGCAGAAGCTTCTGAATTTACAGCTTACTGGTGCACCGGAAGAAACCTGGCAGGGATTCATTGCATCATTGTGCATCCAACACATGGACACTGTGAATTCCCAGAGGTTGGCAGCTTGATTCTTCACCATTAGACACTCCGATCTCAATACTGTAGCAAGACAGCATCTGCTTCTTCTCATGGATCCAGTGGCACACTATAAAAAGTCTTTGTTTTAGTAATGTTGATCTCCGAGTCCTTACTGTCTCAAATACATTGTGATTTAAGCAACCCTTTACGTCACTAGCAACTGCTGTCTGCGAAACTAGTTACAATTATGCGGATTCGCGAAGTACTTGTGATTTACTCAGTTCATTTATAGTATGATTCCTACTAGATTGCCCAGCTTCCTGGAAACAATATGAGTTGGTTTTTTACATAGTAGATGAAGTCAATGACACCAAACATGCTACAGCCTAGAGCCTACAGCTGCAACATAAGACGATCGCTCTGCTATAACTATAAAGCATAATTAAATTAAGGATGATTTATTCATGTAATTTTTTTCAATTATATTATAAATAGTTTTAATATAAACCCTTAAATTATTTATTGAAAAGCAACCGGCCCATTTCGAGATTTCCGACTCAAAGCTCGGCAGAGAGAGAAAGAAGCAAGAAAGTCAACGAAAAGTCAAAATCGGCGAAGATCGATGTCGTTCGACGCCTTCAGCAACGACGGAGAGGATCTCACTCGATCCAACTCCCGACCGTTTGATGACGACTACACTGGCTACAATCAGGGATCGCAGCAGTACGGCGGTGCGTTTGGCGACGGGATCGTTGATGAAGACTATGTGGCTGTTGGAGGAGGTGGTGGAGATCAACCGGCGTTCGGATTTGATGATGTAGTGACTGTGGAGGATGAAGGTTTGGAGGATGGTGGGATCTATGGATTTGGATCTGGTTTGAATCAGACGTCGCCGTTTGAGTCGGCGGTGAATGGGAATGGACAGGCGTATGATCTTGGTGAGGATGGTCCGATGCTTCCTCCGCCGGATCAGATGCAGGAAGAAGGGTATGCTCTCCGGGAGTGGAGGCGGTGAGTACCTGTTTGGCTTAGCTCAGCTTTTTCTATATGATTTATGTTTTTGAATTTTGGTGATTATTTAAGGATTAGTTGATCTTTGCTTGATCTGTGATCTAGGCTTATGATCTGACTTAGGATTAGCTGTAGTTAGGATTGAGTTGATGATGCAGCATGAGATTAGGGATGTGGAAATGGTTGAACTGAATTCGCTCTAGTCGAACTATTTAACAGTTATATGGGAAATTAGTTCTCGAATTGGTAGACTGGTAAAGAAAACTTGGATCCAAAGTCAGAAGGTAGAAACCTGGCAGTTGCTGACAGTTTTAGAGCATGAACAGATATTTAGAGATTAAATTTATGGTACTCAAGCCGTAGATGCTTTTAATGCGATGGAATGGATTTTGTAGTCAGTAGTATTACAAGTTAAAGAAAACATTTTTAATTAACTTTATAAAGAAAAGGCAGATGATTGTGTTGACTGCTTAAAACTATTGTTGATGGAACCCTTTTAAGGCTGTGAAGTTTGTCGTCGGATACATGATGAAATGAACATAGAGAAGAGGGTAGCTTTGCAGTGTCACAACTATTGAAGCTTAATTGATTTCAGGTTTTTTGATCATGATATCCCATGACAAGAAGGCTAATCTTACCCTCTTGATTTGTTTTTCACAACTATTCATGCATGCTGTTCAGGTATATTTTCGGCAGTATATAATTAACTGTATTGTTGAGGTGGTAACCAAAAACAGATGCAGATATAAACATAGTTTGAACTTTATTTACTCATGTTGCTGTGGTAATTGATTATGTGGTGTAGCCCTAGCTCCTCAAACTTGTTATTAACATTATTTGATACGTGTTCTGGTTGTTAAGTTGTTCATTATGTGTGTTATGATTTCATTCCCTCTTGTATTTGAATCTCCCCTTTAAGCATGGAAGTGTAGCTTCCTGTTACAGTTTCGATCTTCTAACTTTTGGTTTGTGGCATAGCCTTAATGCCATTGAGCTTGCTGAGAAGGAGAGAATTGAGAAGGAAAAGCGGATTCAGATCATTTTAGATGCTGAGGAGTACATCCAAGCCTTCTATGAGAAAAGGAAGACAAACGTTGAAAGCAAAAAGGTCCAGAACCGTGAAAGAGAAAAGGTTCCAACTAAATCCTGATATTTCAGACAATTCCAATCTTTTGAAATTTCAAATATCCTCGTGTTCACAATATTCTTTCTAACTGGCATGCAGTTGTACCAAACTACTCAAGAGAAGTTCCACAAAGAAGCTGATAAGCAATACTGGAAAGCAATAGCTGAGCTTGTTCCCCATGAGGTTCCCAGCATTGAGAAGAGAGGTGGCAAGAAGGACAAAGATAAGAAACCATCAATTACCGTCATCCAAGGACCCAAACCTGGGAAACCAACTGATCTCTCTAGGATGAGGCACATCCTCATCAAGCTGAAGCACACACCTCCTCCTCACATGGTTCCACCCCCACCCAAGCCTGCTACTAAGGATGCCAAAGACGCAAAGGACACCAAAGATGGCAAAGACGCCAAAACTGGAAAGGAAGCTGTCAAACCCAAAGATGGAACCTCAGAGGTAGCTGGAAAAGATGTTCCTGCAGTGGTTCCATCCACTGCTGAGCCACAACCTGCCTCCACTTGAGTACTCCAATACAGAGAAGACCAGACTCTGCTTTCCGCCATTTTATTGCTTGTTTTAACCACACTTGCTCAGGATCCTATTTTTGAATTCATTTATATTCTCTGTTTCTTGTTCCTGGATCTTTTACTATGTTAAACTTTGGTTTCATATTTTAAAACATGTTGAAGAAATTCAAGTAGGCCACTGGCCTGGTCTGTATAAGTTCTGATTCTCTCTGTAAAATATCCTTCAGATAAAACATAAAACTATAATGTGTTATGCTTAAACAGGCTTATATTTTTGGTGTCAAGAGACAGTTTGTTAATGCTTCAAACAAAATAAAAAAAGGTGCTCCAAGGTCAACAAGGATCCTTGGCGCAATGGTAGCGCGTCTGACTCCAGATCAGAAGGTTGCGTGTTCGATTCACGTAGGGTTCAATTTCCCGTTAACGATCCAAACGATTTTCACGTCGTTTCTCGCAAAACGACATTGTTTTGCCAGTCGCGTGAGCAATACATTCTTCCCGTCCTTAAATCCAAACCATTTCCGAATCACGCTGCAGCATCGGCGTCAACGCCGGACCCTCGCCCACTCGCCTTCCGCGTGATGCGACTCTGCAGACGTTCCTTCCAAGTCGAGAACCCACTCTTCTTAATCCCGCCGATCTTCTAACCGGTAACTTATTTCGAGAGACAATTTTTAATTATCTAATTTATCGTCTTTTTATACGAGTGTTTAGGAATATCGCTAGCTTTCGGCGAGTCCTTGTTTTTTTGAAAATATTTTAATGTGTTATCAGCACTTCGTTCCTTAGGCTATTTTACTTGTTTTAGACTAGTTTGCAGTGCATTGTATAGCGACAGTTCTTAGGTTTCCTTCCTTAGGCTATTGTTGTTTTAGACTATTGTGATGGCAAGTCGTAAGTTTCTTCCACAGATTTTCAAGTTTGTAGTTGTAAGTCCACTTTCGGTCAGGACAAAGGTGAGCATAACATATATTCGGTTTGATTTTGTTATGGGCTATTACCTTCCACTCACTATCATCATATTGTTGACATTGACTGATCCTTGTTTTATTCCTTGTTGTTGATGCAGGTTCGTATTGTCAAGGTAAGTTACGGTTGCTCAATGTTATATTATTATATATATTCATCAATCTTCCTTGTGCTTTAAGCTCCTCTCTGCCAGTAAAATTTCCCTCGTTGTTGAATCGATTTAAGGAAACCAATTTTTTTAATCTTGCATAGAAAACCAGACAAAGTCAAATCTCTACATGGATCGTCAAGTTCGAGCAAGTATCAAACTGGAATGCAATATTGATAAAGGCTGATGAGAGCTGGTACATTTATCTGAGTAGATCTTTCTTTCGTTGATTTGTGACTACTCAAAAAATGATTTTTCCAAACAGGCCTACTTTGTTGCATTTAACTACTATTCAAGTATTCATTGCATTTGCAGCCATATATATTCTCCTACTCTCATGCGATCTGGTGGCGGAATCGATAACTCTCTACAAGTTAAAGCTAGTATCTCAAAGTTCATTCCCACTAAAGTTGATGGAAGTAATATTCTTGGTAAACTTCAAATAACTTGGCGGACAAATTTGGGTGAACCTGGTCGCCTCTAGACACAGAACATCCTTGGGAGTGTAAGTCCATTTTAAAAGTTTATTGAGGTTATTCATATTATTATGAAAATATGAATTGCTCGTGCACGACAAAATATTCCAAAAATGCCTTTGTATGTTGAATTTATATTACAGAATGCACTTTTTTGTTTTACAGCCTTTCCTCAGCAAAGAGATTGAGTTGCCGATTGTTGAAATTCCCTTAATTGTTGTCTTGGAAATTCCTTTTGGTAAGTATACTCATGAGCTGTTTTTCTTTATATGTTCTATCCACAATTTGCACCTAATAGCCAATATAAATGTCAAATGTCCAATCATGTAGGAAACAATGAATATATTGATCTTGCTGCATTCTTTTTTAGCTTTGCAAGTACTAATTGCATTGTATTCTATGCGCAACCTCAATTAAAACTCTCAAACCAAACATACAGGAAAATCAGCCCTTTTGAAGTCTGCTTATCCAAAATAATTCTCAGGAAGAGAGCTGTTTTTGTCAATGGCCTCCATAGAATGGTGAGATCTTTATCCCTCTGATTTATAATTTATTATGCAGCGACCTCCTATTCTTTCACGATTGGACATATTTCTCCAAATGAAATGTCCATAAATAGCCACCTCCAATTGATTTTCGAACAAGAGTGTTTGGCCTGCACCTGCTCTCTGTTTCCTTTACTTGTCCGGGCCTGATCTTAATCTGCTATGCTCATTTTATACCCATGCACTGAAGAGTGAAGCTAACATGTATTAGTAACTTGTTGAATATTTGACAAATGTTGAAACATATGCAGGCATTGACATTGGTCGAATCTTTCAGCTGCATAGATTAGAATATGGTAGGTTCGGAGAAGAAAAAGAAACTTTTCACGGATGCATCCAACGATTTTCCTGTACTTTCACACTGAAGTAAGTATTAATGTTGATCTATCCATGAAATTGCAGAAATGATAGCTACAAAGCTTGGTGTTCAGAAAATAACTAGCATTACTTTGTTCGACTCAAGTCAGAAAAAACGTATAGCAGTTTCCCAAATCCCAGACCAGAACAGAAGGTATGTAATACTTCATAAATTGTACAGACTACAGATTTTTGAACTCTTAGTACTTACACTAATATCCAGCACAACTAGTAGTTTTTCTCTTACAACGTGAGCTGCACTCTCGCTGACATACAATTTCCTTTGATAGGTTCGTCATTTCTGCAGGTATTCATTGATACAAATTGAGACTTGTTCTGTTGAGCTACTTGGTCCTGAAATGCAAGTATATATCCGCAAAACAAAATCTTCTGGCCAATGCTTCATGACATATAATCGCTGTGGAACGACCAAGCTAGATAATACGAGGCAGCTGCATGGCATACTTCTTTGTCACAGGTAATGATTTTTTTACGTTTGCTTTACAATTCATAACTGTCAATTCCGGATGAACTCAAACAGAAAAGTATTACTCCAGTTTTCATCTAATTTAATATTTAAATCAAACGAAGAATTTGTGAGCATGTAAATTTGTTCATACTAAGCACCTCTCTCCTCCAAAAAGCTCTAACTTCTCTCTAAAACCTTCATCCTCTCCGTGGCTTGTTGCTGGAGGTGGAGAGGGTTGTCTCCTCCCTTTTCCACCTCTTGCTGAACATCATGGCATTCTACGAGTTGGTGATTAATGATATGTAGAGTTTTTGTTGTGCATGTCATTTTTGGACCGTGCTCAGAGTTGCGTCGTGGGTTGTTGTCAAATTGGAGGCCCTGCATGCATCTTAGATGTTGGGTGGTAGATCGGTGGTGGATCGTTGATTTGGTGCACGATGATTGGAAAATGATTCGGATGGTGCCGAGAGTGGCTGAAACGGATGAATGATGCATGCAACCAACGGTGGTGGTTGTGCAAGCAACGATGGTGGTTGTGCATGCAATCGACAGTGTGGTTGTGCATGCACTTGGTACTTTGTCGATGATCTAGTTTTGACAGATTTTGAGTCTTGATTCAAGGTGCGACGGACTATTTCTGATATGTTGTTCAGTATCTTTGTATGTGTAGTGTGTTTTCTAGTTTCATAATTAGGTTGAATAAGTGCTTTAAGCCATGTCATCGGGCCAATAGTTTGGTATATTCCTCTCCATTGGAGAGGTAGTATTTCTAACCGCTATGACGGTAGTGTTTTTTCCGTCTTTTAGAGTTTTCTTACTGCGAAGTAAACATGTTTTGCTGAAGAGCAGATGATTGTAGTTGTTGTCTGTTTGACACCACTAGGATTGTGCTAGCTATCGCTGTATAAGACATATACTTGAGTTATATGTGTACCAATGATTATCTGAATATCAATGAAATGCAAGTATACTTTTATCACAAAAAAAAATTGTGAGCATGTTTCACTGATCTTTTGCGACACTTGTCTGGATCTAATTATGAATTTGTCCGAAGTTAAATATGGACAAAAACTCAGATTAGATAGTGAAGGACCGTGGTTAGTGTATCTAGGGACTCAGGAACTGTTAGGGACCTGATCCCAGACTGCAGGGACTTCACAAAGTATACACGCAGCGGAAATGATGTCGAATGATTTCTTTATTAAATCAATCGACTATACAAAACAATAGTTTGTACTATGTAACAACAACACAAGCTATTACAATACAAAAGTCAGCTTACCCAGGGTCAGTACCCTGTTCGTGACTTCCAGAGACACTACCTTCACACGATTCCTCCAGAATCTGTTGTAGCTCTCCCAAACCAAGGAGCAGGGTTCTGATGCGCTTCAGCCTTACACAGAACGTCCTTGGTTCCCCCTGAGTTCCTCGCACAGCTGCTGGGATGTCCGCTTCCACCAGGTCCTTCAGACCTTCAACTCCAAGCTTATCTCCTTGATGCCTTTTTGACTCACACAAGAAGATCTTCAAACTCACTTGAACCACTCTCTAGATTCTTGAGTTGTGCTTGAGTTTCGAATGGGAGGGACAATTCAAAATGGCTCCATTCCTCACATTTTGAATAGAGACCCACTTGCAGGGTCTTGTCCTCGATGAACAGTGTCCGATGGGACGGCACTGTTCACTTTGTGCTTTCGGCTGGCTGCCCCATCCTATTATCCAATAGGTAGAGCATGGTCTTCTATTGTCCACTAGGTGCAGCATGCTCTCTAATATCTCCAAGATATTCTCGAGTTCCAAGGTCGGCTAGATTGGTACTTTCTGCAGCAAGCTTTTCTCTTTCTTATACAGCTGTCCTTCACGTGATCTGCTGTGTCCTCAGGTCCCTGATTGTTAATCCCAGGTACTTCATGAATGTCAAGACCTTCTGTCCATTGCTCAGGTACTTCAACCTGAACACTTCACTCAAGACATCAAATGAATGCTGTCATCATCAAAACATGGGTATGAAGATCCTTTGAGTTCACAAGAGGTATCCGAACCTCCAAACCCTCTTGAGGGATGTGAACCTCAGGATCTAACAATTTCCCCCTTTTTGATGATGACAAACACATGATAGACAATATAACAAAATCATATCAGAGCAATCAGAGCAATGGACTATATAGTCTATCTAGTGAGTCACAAGTATGGACAATTCCCCCTTAACCCTAACCAGGGCTCTCACTCGAGTATCAGAGACAGGTCCCTGATATGATTCCCCCTGAGTGAGATACCCATAACTCTTCCCCCTTTTGGCATCATCAAATAAGGATTAGAGAGTTAAACAAATAAGCCATCAATAGGATTAGTCAAAACATGCAATAAAATTGAAATTATGCAAACTTCAAAATTAAATGCAAGATGTCAAGAGTGCATAACAAAAAAAGGATAAATGTGGTGGGGAGCAAGGAATGGATAAGTCTATGGTGGCGAAGGGTATTAGCATTCTCAAATTCAGGTTCATGAACCTGACCCAGAAACTAGGTTCCCGACCCTGATCTCCATATCGACTTCTTTCTTCACGACATCAAACTCCAAGTTTAGCCGTGTCATCCTCTCCTCCAACTCCAAGATCACATCCTTGATCTTAATCACGAGGTTCCTGAACCTCTGACTCGTACACTCTATCTCCTCCTTAGCCTCGACCTCCTTGTTTTCCCTGTTCCTCTTCGAGAGACAGGAGCGGCTGGACTTGCTTTACGGCAGACTTTCCCTTGTCGCCTTCCTTTTTGATGGATATGTGGTTTCGAGGTTCATGACCCTGTCATTACCCTCCAAGGTTTCATCCTTTTCGAATTCACCTCCACTATTCCACTACTAGCCACCCACTTGTGACAGCCATTATCCACATCCCTTCTAACTCCTTCAGAGTTGTATGAATGAGGACATTGAAGCATCCACTACCTCGGTGCTTTTCTAAGGACTTGATTCCTTCTCTGAACCTTCCTGGTTCGCATACCTGGTGTGTGCCTGCAGGTTCCTGAACCTGCTTCAGCCATAAGCGTCTTTGCTTACTGGATGTCTTCGACAATCGGTACCTTGACCGTCGGCTGGTCCGCAATCTCCATTGCGTCCCCCATTGTTGCTTCAGGTCCACCTTCTGGGATCTGAACTTCAGTGCCACTACTGGAGACATGTTCTCCTTCTGCATCTGGATAGGGATCTGACTTGCACACATACCTCAGCGTTTTGCTCAAGTACCTGAATCTGTTCACTGACCTGAACAAGTGAATGCCATACCCATACCTTTCCAAAGACTACACAAGGGACGTTGTGATGGTTTGGCTGAACCCAAAGGGTTATAAGATATCTGAAC
This sequence comes from Sedum album, assembly GCA_006409495.1. Lineage (NCBI taxonomy): Eukaryota > Viridiplantae > Streptophyta > Magnoliopsida > Saxifragales > Crassulaceae > Sedum > Sedum album. The sequence continues at coordinate 24,021 of QZGG01003218.1, forward strand.
ATCACAACTGAAGTCACTCACATCTCACCTTTAGTGAATTTTTCATCAGGTCCCTCAGTGTGTATGGCTAGGGTGGCTAATGTACACTTCCTTCATGAGGTTTGGGATCAAGATCCGGAAGGTACGGCTAGAAAGAAATTCAGCACCAAAATATGACATTTTCATGTTTAATCAAGAAGTAATGCATGCAATCAATCTATCACACATAGACAAAATCACATACTTAGGCTTATAAGCATAACTAACTACCTTACTCTAACCAATCATTGGAAGAAAAGTTAGGAGTACCTCACTAGGTAGAGATCATGCCAAGAGCCATTCTGAACTTCTCGAACGGTTCCCTGCTCAGGGCCTTGGTGAAAATATCAGCCACTTGCTCCTCGGTCCTACATGACTCCATGCACACAAGTCCCTTCTCTACACAATCCCGAATAAAGTGATGTCTAATTTCAATGTGCTTCATCCTACTATGGTGAGTTGGATTCTTAGCAACAATTATAGCACTTGTATTATCACAATATATAGGAATTTTATCAAAGAAAAGATTGAAGTCACTTAGCTGGTTCCTCAGCCATAGGAGCTGTGCACAACAGGACCCTGCAGCAACATACTCGGCCTCCGTAGTAGAGAGAGCTACTGAGTTCTGCTTCTTAGATCCCCAAGAGACTAAGCAGGAGCCCAGATACTGTGCCATCCCTGATGTGGACTTTCTATCAGCTCGGTCCCCAGCATAGTCTGCATCGGTATATCCCTCCAATGTCAGGGACTTGAACCTCGGATACCACAGAACCAGGTTCCTCGTTCCCTTCAAGTACCTCAGAATCCTCTTCACAGCCTTCACGTGTGATTCCCTGGGATCTGACTGATACCTGGCACAAACACAGACACTAAACATTATATCAGGACGACTTGCAGTAAGATAGAGTAATGAACCTATCATGCCCCTGTATAGCGTAGGATCTGTTTTGGGAGAGCTCTCGTCCCTGGACATTAAGTCGCTGGTAGAGCTTGGAGTAGTCGAGGGCTTTGATGTCTCAAGTCCATACTTCTTGACTACCTCGGTCAGGTACTTCTCTGGTGTATCTTGGTTCCTGACTCTCCCTGACTTATCTGAAGTCCCAGAAAGTATGTGAGTTCCCCCACCATACTCATCTCAAATTCACTCTCCATAAGTTGAGTAAACTTCTTGACTAGGTCCTTACTAGTCGATCCGAAGACTATATCATCCACATAGACTTGCACCACCAAGAGATGTTTCTCCGTCCTTAGAAGAAACAAGTCTTATCCACGGCTCCTCGTTCATATCCATGAACTATGAGAAAGTCTGATAACCTCTCGTACCATGCTCTAGGTGCTTGCTTTAAACCATAAAGCGCCTTGTCCAGGACATATACCTGGTCCGGATGATCAGGGTCTTCAAACCCTGGAGTCTGCTTCACATATACCTCCTCCTTGAGGTACCCGTTCAAGAACGCCGTCTTCACGTCCATCTGATGGAGCTTGAATCCATACTGAACCGAATAGGCAATGAGCAATCTGATAGCTTCTAGTCTCGCTACCGGTGCGAAGGTCTCATCGTAGTCGATGCCTTCCTGTTGATTGTACCCTTGCACAACCAACCGAGCCTTGTTCCTCACAACAAGTCCCTGCTCATCCTTCTTGTTCCTGAAGACCCATCGAGTCCCTATCACCTTTCTGTTGTTTGGTCTAGGTACAAGTCTCCAGACTTTGTTCCTCTCGAACTGATGCAATTCCTCATGCATCGCTTGAACCCAATCGGGGTCCTTGAGTGCCTCCTGAACCGTCTTAGGTTCCATCAGGGACACGAACGCGGTCTGAACCCGTTCTCCTTTGATAGCAGCATAACAATAGAAGTCTTGAAGTCTCCTGTTTGGTTGACTAACCCGAGCACTTCTCCTCTGTGGAACTACCTCTCCTAAGGTCTCCAACTCATTGTTATCTCCCTGAGGTCCCTGATCTGGATCAAGTACCTCCTGCGGATCTTCAGGCAACTGATCTTGCACAAGTCCCTCATCATGGACTGGATCCTCATCAATACCATCAGTACTGGATTCCCATCGACACCTTCCTGTGCCTCATCGATACCCTCTTGTACCGGACCCTCTGTGTCTTCAGCCTCTGGCCGTGTAAACACAAAGACTTCTGCAGGTTCCTGACTCTCTTGATCGTTGCCAGGGTCATGAACCTCAGCAGGGTTCCTTGGCATGACATTCTCGTCAAATACCACATGTACACTCTCTTCGACTGATCTAGTCCTCTTGATGTACACCTTGTAGG
>QZGG01003219.1:0-26321 GCA_006409495.1 Sedum album
CAGTGTTCACACCTATCTTGGAGTGAGCTCATCTGGTTGGTCACTCCAGCCAATGCAATGTGCATCATATTGCCATGGCTGGTAGGCCCTACAGATTCATTTGTGGCAGCAGTGGTCTCTTTCATCGCAGCGCTAATAATAATGGGGAGAAATTGAAGTGATCTGGTAATGACCATCGCTCCCCACTTTTTCTTACTGTGCTTTAGCACGGTTCCTTTATCGGCAAACTGATCGTCAGGCTCAGAAGTTATCTCAACATGTTCTTCCACAAATTCCCAAGATGCTATCAGCCCGCATCTGTGCCATTGCATTCTGACACTTTCTTTTACGAGGTATGGCTTTGAATAAACAACCAAAAGACCAGTCAACACTTAACGCTCAACAATAGGACGGAGTAATAAGCTACGAGAATAGATTTGATAAATACCTGATATAATCTCCGCACATAAGTTTCAACAACCCGCCTTTGTAAGGTATGGTCACTATGGTCAAAAAGACCCACAAGTGCGTCTTCAACTGCCAAAGGCGCGCTGACAAGATCCTCCATCCTTTCGTTGATGGCACTCTTCCGCTTGGGAGTGTCCATGCTCTCACCATCCTCAGTAAACATTTCCAGCTCAGAAAGGCTTCTAGCAATGGTGGACCGCAGTTCACTCAGTTTTGTCTGTTCCAGAAGTTGACTTGCTTTAAGAGCCAACTGCAAATAATAAGAAAGAGTATGAGAAACTTAAATGTGTCAGTTATCCTTGTTATGTATTTAGCATCAAACAATCATCGAATGATTCTGAACCAAAGGCAAGAGTAACTACGCACCTCGGAGTAATTTGTATGATTTAGGGCGGAGAAACGGATTAGCTTCTCTCTGTAAGCAGCAGGGTTGGGATAAACCAACTGTTCCATGAGTCGCAATATGAGTTTATTTTTACTCTTTACTCCCTGTGAAAACAAGATTCGAATATTGAAGGGTGATACTTAGTGCATAGACGTACCTCAATGTGAAATAATGTATTGTCTTATTTATATACCTGATGAGAAAGAACAATATCAACAACTTTTAGAAGATCTTTTTTATACTGAAGCCGAAGACGTTCAATTACATCAGCCTGTACAAAAATAAAAAATTATCGTCACCAACTTCAATTAGTGCAATTATATCAATAACACGAACAATATTAGGAAGTCATCCCAAAATAGAATGAAGGTAGTCGTGGTACACGAACTTACATGCATATTGTCACTAAACAACTCTTCAACAGAGAGATATTCATCAAACAGAGATTGGACAATAAAGCGAGCATGGCTTTCTCGGCCTCCCTCATAGGACTTCACAAGACTCAGCAAAGGTTCAACAAGTCTTTCTTGTGCTGCTTTATCTTTGTCGCTACATGAGCTAAGGTGGCCCTGAATTGAAGTTCATTTATTGAGAGAGAACCAAACATGACAAACTTCATATCATGAGATAAAATTACTAGCAGCGTGTACCTCCAAAGCACCCTTTAACAACTTGGCAGGAAAATCGGTGTTTTGAGCACCTGAGAACCCTTCAAACTGCCTATATTTTGAATCTAGCTACAAGAATCAAATGAACATACAGTGACATAATGAGCGAAAGAATTAACTTTATTTAAAAAAAACTGACATCAGTCATGCACAGCACATTACACATCAATATATACCTCTGCTTTTAGCTCCTTGGGAAGACGGGTTGCTAGTACCGCCAAACATTCTTGCCATTGAAGAAAGGGCAGTTCGGGACTATCAAGACAGTTAAGCAAGTTTTGTACAACCTGTATTAAAAAATAACTCTTCAGTACAATTTAAGTTTTCAGGGGATAAGGGATCGTAGTGAATTATTGAAAAAACAAACACTAAGACAAATTATAATGTGGAATCCAAAATACCAATTATAGTTTTGATAAGTACTATCGAACGGTGTTTAGTAAAAATATCAAATATGGAACTGTAATATATACCTCATCAATATTGTGCCAATAACCTGCTAGGATCATCTTAGCTGCACTTAGACTTGCTGCACATCTCTGATGAACTTTTCCAGAGATTGCGGTTGGAGGGCCTAACGAAGGAAAACTCCCATTGAATGGCTCAGCTTTTCTAACGGCTGAGGGATCATCCAACTCAAGACGTGCAATAAGATCACCAGCCTAACAAAAAATGATATCAGCTCAGTGTTGATTGATTCTTATTTCTGCACAGCACAAAAGATACCAACCTGCATCGCCTGTCCCTCTGATATTTTGAATTGGATGATTCCAGAAGCAGGTGAGAGTAAGGGCATGCACATTTTCATAACCTCAACCTCAGCATATGGCATGTCTGCATTGACATGGCTACTATCTGGAACCAAGTACCTCATCAGCTTGCATGGCGTCTCCGCTATCAACTTTGACGGGTCATGATCATTCTGACCAAATAAACCATGAGAAAATGATACCGTGAGTGAAAGAAAAGAACAAGCTAACAAAAACACTTTGAATAACAAAATTATAAGCTCAACACAGAACTATACGATGATACCTGAAGTAAACAAGTTCGTCCATCAATGAGAAGCCGAGTACCAGCAGCTTCTTCTTCAGCATATATTACATGGCTATTACCATCTAGCTATAATATCATTGGATAAATATAGTTACATCACCATACTATCAGATATGCAAAGAAGCTTTTCATGCATGAGTTCATCCAAGGGAAGCATGCTCACCTGCATTAATAAACCTCCATCGCGTAGAGTGTGAATTTCGGCTTCAATTTCTGACTGGTTCATCCTCAATCGGTAGCTTCCAGGTCCTCCCCTGACCATGTCGATCTGTATGTTTGAGGTAATAAATAGATATTAGAAGATTCATAAAGCAATATGCATTTAAGTAAGAAGCCGTCGCCCAACCACATAACATACCGTGTACTTGCTCCCTTCAATATTTAACACAACTTGCGAATTGACGAGGGAAATATGCTGCAAACATGTGAAAAATTTATCAAAACATTTGTCAAACAAAATGGAAAATTAGCTCACAATGTTTTGAAGTGCATTACCTTCGGAGGGATTTGACCCTTCTCAAGATAGCCAATATAATCAGAAACCATTGCAGCACTGCTAGCTGATGCTTTCTGAAAAATCCAAATTTGACATTTAAGTTTATTTTGTAAGTAAAAAACAAAGAGTGCTTGGAAAACATATTTCAAAATTTTCACTGCAACAAGCCAGCGGAAGCTTACATAAAGGCCCCTCCAACCACAGAAAGATACCAAGGCGGTCTCTCTGCTCTAACCCTCATAGCAATTCTACTGTCCAACCAGCCTGTGTGAATCTTGTTATCTTTATAATCTGGAGCCTGGACCAAAATTTCAATGAATGTAAATATTTTTTCAAGAAAGTGCCTCACGTATTTCTTCGTACTATTGGAGACTCGTACATGTAAAAGGTCGATGGTGTAGTCAACATTTGTGCGAATTTCTCCTCGAATTTGTATCTCTTTCAGTCCAAGAACCATATTTGCAATAGCTAATGCTCTAGACTCTCCAAATGCAAATACATGCCCTGTGATAATATTTTTCTGTCAGCAGCAGCACCACGTATTCTTCGAGTTTTTAACAAAATAAATGAACACTGATTATAAGAGAAAGTTTAGAATTAAAATAGTCTCACCAAACTGAGAGTCTGAGAATTCATGAATGCCTCCTCCAGACTGGGATAACAAGTTCAAAACTCATTAAAACTGATAAGAACTGAAAAACTTGACTCTTAGATATGCATACCTTGACGGAAAAGTATGCCCACACATTTGGCTTGCTTTTAAAACTAAGCTCCTGAATGACCACATTTGAATCAGTACAAGTAGTAAAGAAAATAAATCAAAAATAATCATGGAGAAGCAGTATGAACTAACCAGTACTTTCCCTCCCGTGGGTTTGAATCCATCGTCTGGATCCTCACTTGTCACACGGACAGCTACGCAATGTCCTTTAGGCTTTACCGAGACTGCCTTGTCAAAATCAAAAGGCTTGGCAGAAAGGGACGTTTTTCTCCATGCATCATAACCACCTCCATTATCAACTCCGTAAAATCTTCTTATTTCTGATCAATAAAAGACATAAATTGATATATTACAATTTAAAAATGAGGTATACAGCTTAGAAAACGTGTTGGACGAAAAGTTCTGTGATCATACCAGGAATCTGCCAAAGTGGTATCCCCATACCAACAGCTACTTGAGCAGCAGGCAGATTTACTTCAGCTATCCACTCAGTGACGGGATGCTCCACCTATAATGAATTAATTATGAGATAAGTTAGAAAGAATATACTAACAGGTAAGACACAAATATTTGATAAAATAAACCTACAATTTCCTCTTGGATGATCCGTTAATACCTGCAATCGAGGGTTGAGCTCCAGGAAGTAGTATTCGCCAGTCTCCATGCTGTAAAGATACTCAACAGTAGCTGCCCCAACATAATTCACACTTTTAGCCAGCCTTCTAGCTGCCTGCTCTAACTTTCTCACTGTTTCTATTGGGGCTACAGTAATAGGGCCTTCTTCGATAATCTGTTAAGTGTGAAATAAATTGATAAGCAACTTTAGTTCTCAGACAGTCGTGTTTTGCTTTCTTAAAACCAACTTCTCAGAAAAAGCTCAACGTATGCTCACCTTTTGATGTCGTCTTTGAACACTGCAATCACGGCTGTGTAATGCTGCCACATTGCCATGTTGATCGCAGAGTAGCTGCACTTCTAAATGCCGACTCTGAATTTACATTGATTAAGAAAAGAAGGGATGTCATTGGCTGCTTGGACACCATTGTGGCAACAAAGCATTTAAAATAGGACAGAGACCAACCTGTGAGGCAACCTTCATTATAAAAATAGGTGAGCCAGGAACTTCACCCTGAACTTGTTTGAACAATGCTTTAACTTCTTCATCATTATGAACCTACAAACACCGAACGTTTATCATTCATAGTATCAAGATGCAAAGTAGAAACTGACCCGACAAATATAAACACAGTGATTCTATATCTTTTGGCTAAATAAGTGTGATAAAACACCTTTCTTATTCCTTTCCCTCCGCCACCCCAAGATGCCTTGATCATAGCAGGGTAACCCACAACTTGACAACTAGCAATAGCTTCTTCAGTAGTATAAACACATGCTTCTCTATAAATCTCATCAGGAATCGTAACTAAGCAACTTTCTGCTGGAATTTTCACCTGAGATGTAATTAAAAGGAGTTACGAATTCACTAGATGGAAATAAAGCAAAATTAACATAATGAAGGTACAACATTAGTAGCTTACATGAGAACCACTCCATGGAAGGGTGGGAACGTCAGCAGCTTGAGCAATCAATGAAGAGCCAATTTTATCTCCCAATGCAGCCATAGATACCGACGGAGGCCCGAGAAACACAATTCCCTTCTCATCCAGAGCATCAGGAAGTTCTGGGTTCTCAGATGCATGACCCCAACCAGGCCAAACTGCATCAACATGCGTAATCTCCGCCATCTAAGCAGAAAGTGAAAAGGAATAATGTAAGTCGTGAAAGTACTCCACTACCACAATAGAGAAATCAGTTTAGATAGTGAAGATTCAATGCTCAAGGAAGAAAATGCCGAATAAGCATTTTTTGCATCCAGATTTTACACACACCTCTACTATTAGCTGCACATTAGCATAGTTGTTGTTATTAGTCCCACCAGGCACTTCCACAAACTGATCTGCGATTCTAATATGCTCCGCATTGATTCTCATGTCTTCTGGAGTAGCCATGGCCACCAATAGTATTGCTTTCTCTGATCCGAAAGTTTCATAAGCCCATGTTCTGACACTGCGTATAAACTTGACAGCAGCCATTCCATTGTTTGCAATTAAAATACTATGAATAGGCTTCTTCCCCCCAAGTGCTTCGCAAAACTTATCGACCTCAGAGATTGAAGCTTGATTTCTAATGGGAACAACCCCATTAGTAAAGCCGTTGCCGAGCCCAATTGAGGCCATCTGTGGTGCCTTTTGGACTTCCAACATCCTACACAAGAAAGCAAATGCTCAAATACAATCTATCACTCAGACTCCATTGCCGCCACAAAAATAACACAACGAACATATACATTTCTGCAGTGCACACCGAGTTTTAGCTTCTGAGCACCTCAGACTTCAAAAAGACAAGTCAAAACAAAATTCAAGACTATAGTGTTTGCATCAACGTAGTATATATATACAAATATACCAAATACAGCTAAGGTTTCTCTAAGCTGTCAAATTACTAGCTCATGAATCTTTTTCAGATATTTCTGACAGGACATATACAAGGCAGGATTGCACGTTCACAACATAACAGGAGAGGCCAAGTCAATCAAACCATCTTTGCACAAAGTATCAACACAATAAACAACACTGCACTTAGATGATCAAACAATCTAGGGACAGCAAAACCGATACTAAGTAAATAAATACATACCGTGAATCTAAAACTACAAGTTGATCCAATTCCCAATCAAATCCCTAAAAACACATAAATCTGCTCACAGATCAAGAATTGTATCTGATAGGAATGAGAGGAAAAAAGAAGGCAATAAATTGATGAAGAAAACAAAGAAAGGGTTAAAGCTCTCTCTTTGAAATGTATGTATCAATATAGCAAGTAGTTAAGCAAGAGAAAATTGAGAGATGGGGTTTGGTTTAGGTTGGAGACGAGTAGAGAAGTATTGAGCTTTAAATGAAAGGTGGGCACGTGGTATATCAACCTCCGGCACCACCGACCCCAGTTAATAATCAATCTCTCTTGCTAAACTCCCAGCTACCCAATTCTCACACGCATTCAAATCGCGTAAAGGTTTCATCTTTTCACCGATCTGGCGCACAATTGGACACATCGACTCTGACCCCATTCACATTTAGTAAAACCCTAATTTTTATCGACTACAAGAAATGTAAAAAAGTGAAATTAGGGTTTGCTTGAGTGAAATTGAAGACGTTGACTTTGACTGTCTGTGTGGGTTTGGGTAGGTGTTGGCTGACCAACCCTTCTCCCGATTCCTCCATTTTGGTGTTGGTCTGCTTCCCCAGATCGCGTGAATCTTCACCCTCACTTGTAAATCGTCACAAGTCGATTTGGCTTGCTCAATATTTAGCGACGGGAAAGTCTTATTTAGCGACGAAATATCGTTGAAATAAGTTACTCTCTCCGTCCCATTATGAGTGTCTCATTTCCTTTTTGGATGTCCCAAAATGATCTTCCCATTTCCTAAAATAGAAATTTTTTTACCTCTACATTTACACTCTCTTTCATACTTTTTATCCCACTCATTCTCTTTCTTACTTTTTATCTCACATTTTTAATTTTCTTAAAAATCGTGAAAGTTCTCAAATGAGACACTCAAAACGGGACGGAGGGAGTATTATATAAATTAGATGGGGACACGTGGACAATGGAATTTAGTAGAAAAAGGGTATTGGTGATTGGTTGGTGGGTTATAGAAATTAAATACAAATGGAGTACTACTAGTTAATTGTATGTATGAAAATGGAGTTTGATTGATTTTGTGGAGGAGTCAATGCCATGTTTTTGTGTGTGTGCCTGTGTGGTATGGTTGGGAGTTAGGTTTGGTTTGCTACCTGTTCACTTATCTAACACTTATTTCCCACCTACTACTACTACACTAAACTACAAAGCCATCTTATAGATGCATACATGCAGCTTCTTCTTCATAGCTAAATGTAAATGCTACTACATGGAATGCATGTTTGACCTGTCGGTTGACTTCATCTTGTATTGGATCACACAATTGAATGTATGATGATGTATGTAACTTAGATGGATATGGTCAATATATTTTCTTATGTCTTCCCAAATTTATGTGTTGAACTAGGTTGTGTTATGCTATGATTTTAAAGGAGGTAATTTGTGAGTTGTGACCATATCACCATAACGTAGTACCTTAAATTATGTTGTTAGAAGAGCTTGACACGCATATAGGTGACTGAAACCAAGGTAACTAGTAGTGAAGTTTATACTATTTTGTATAGATTTTCAATAACAGCTACTAGTCAACGAACCTAATCCATCAATCAATACTTACGTAACGGTTTTAAGATTTCTCTAGTGTTATAAGCCAAGGACATGCTAGCCACCTGAGGCCAACATGCTTTGCCAAGATTTGTAGAAACATCTATGGAGCATGAAATATTGAACTGAAACCAGCCTTTCGAATATTGGGCTGGGCCTTGAAACTTTGGCCCAAATTGTTTCATAGACCTCTCATGTTCATGAAAAATATAGGATTTACCGAAAACCACCCACAAATTTGGGTTTTTTTCGGAAACCACCCGTATCTTTGAAAATTATAAAGTCACACCCTTAAGTTTATTAAATTTTACAGAAACCACCCATATGTTTAAATTTAATCAAAATATTAATAAAAATGATAAAAAACTTATAAAAATACGAAAAAATACATAATTAATTACAAAAATCATAAAAACATTTAAAAAATCAGGATATTAAATAAAAATAAAATATAATTATAAAATTGAAATTTATTCATATGATATGTATACAAATGTGAAAACTAAATTTATAAAAAAATATGGCGTCTTGAAAATTACAAAAAATTACCGGCAATTATCATTGCTCCATTAAATTTATAAAAAAAATCATAATATCTTAAAATGAGTGTTTAAACTTTATTATATATGCAATAAAATTTGTGTTTGAATGCTTTATATGTAAAAATGTAACAAAATTTAAAGTTATAACACACTATTATAAATTGTAAAACACCATATTTTTGTATAGATTTAGTTTTCATATTTAATACATACCATATGAATAAAAAGTATAGTACTTCATTTCAAATTTATTTTTATTTTATATTATTATTAACATCCTTATTTTTTTTAAAATTTATGATTTTTGTAATTATATGTCCCTTTTAGCATTTTTAAAAGTTTTTTTATGATTTTTGTTAATATTTTGATTAATTTTAAACATATGGATAGATTTTTTTTCATATTTAATACATACCATATGGATAATTTCAAATTTATATTTATATTTTATATTTAATATCCTGATTTTTTAAATGTTTTTATGCTTTTTTTAATTAATTATGTATTTTATTTGTATTTTAATAAGTTTTTTTATCATTTTTATTAATATTTTGATTAAATTTAAACATATGGGTGGTTTTTGAAAAATTTAATAAACTTAAAGGTGTGACTTTATAATTTTCAAAGATACGGGTGGTTTCCGGAAAAAACCCAAATTTATGGGTGGTTTTCGGTAAATTGCCCAAAAATATATTGCTGTATTATAGATTTATGATAACAATTGATTATCCAACAAATCTGAAAATTATCGATTATTAGTATCAATTATTAAATTTATTAATTACAAATAATTGGTACTCCATACAAGACGGTCTTCAGTGTACCAAGTATCAAAATACTCTGGTGCGTCCACTTTGAAGAAATGGAATGCATTTCTTGGAAATGAAATGATGAATTTAGACATAATTTCATTTTAGATTCATCCTTTCATTCCATTCCAAATAATTCCATTCCGGCGAAGTTGACGCACCATTAATATCATTCTCTACTCTGTATACAAGGTCTAATGATAATCAAAAACCTTAGTCAATTGACAACAATCTCGAAATAAATTTTCTTCTCAATTATTTTTATTCTTCATTCGAGAGCAATTTCATCAGTCCGACATCGGTAAGCATCAAGTGCTGGTGTATATAACAACACTCCTCCGTTAAAAAATATCAATTTCCAAAGTATAAATAAAAATATCAAATTGTCATTGAAAAACAATAAATGAATCAGACATGTGACAAAAATAACAAAATAAGGACAATTGTTGCCACATCGTTGCTGTCCCACGAATCATAGATTTTGTTATTTTCCCAAAAATCAGCCTCCGATTTCTCCGATATAGAATCACCTAACACCCAATTCAAGGTTTGATCTTCACTGACGCTTTGATTTCTCTTTACAAGGTTTGATCTTTTTTCTTGTGAACAATCATTTTCCGTAGTTTCAGATTTGATTCTACAGAGACGATGTCTTTGTGGCGTTACAAACCCTAACATTTCTAGTTAGTATAAATCTGAGATCTGTAGGTATCTGGGGTGAGAGTTTTGGGGTTTAGGATTGATGGGTGTGTCTAGTTTTGTCAACTTTAGGTCATTGGGATGAAAAAGGATTAATCTTGCTAGGGAATCTTAACTTAGTTTGTTGATTCAAGGCTCAGTTTGTTCAACTATATGTTTTGTATTTATACATTGTTGATATCCTAATTTAATGGCTTCAATTTTTAAAATAAGTATATTGTATTGAAATGTCTATGAATAGATCCACATCCACCAGCTGCTAAGTTTGTTCGGAATGTAATGGATAATTTGGTTTGAAGCAATTTATACGTGCAATTCATATATAGCTATTGAAGCTGAATCATACTTTATATATATGCAGTTTGCAGAATGACGATGGTGTCGTATCAAGTTTCAGGCAGCATTAAAACTGGTCAATATCGAGGAGGTTTAGAACTGCATCAGGAGTGCCGAAATGCGTTTTTGAAACTTAGTTCTAGTAATCTGATGGTTGGTGCTAATAGAGTTCATTGCAAGAAGAGTATTAATGTGGTCATGGCTTCTACATCATCTCAGACCCCAGTTGTTGAGCCTGTTGTGACTAAATCTAACAGCACATCAAACGAGGTGAAGAAGAAATCAAGTAAGCTTTGTCATAGAATGTACATTTTTAGCCTTTTTAAGGCAGAACTAATATGTTTTACCTAAGGATACCAAATGATACAAAACTGGCCTTTTGGTGATTCCTTTATCAATTAAGATAATAGTGTACGGTGCTGCTTGGTTAGGTGAGGTAGCTCTGATCCTTATACGACATGGCGAGTCTTTATGGAATGAGAAGAATCTATTCACGGGGTGTGTTGATGTGCCATTAACCAAAAAGGGTGTGGAAGAAGCAATTGAAGCAGGCAAGAAAATATGCAACATACCAGTTGACATGATTTATACTTCTTCCTTGATCCGTGCTCAGATGACTGCTATGCTTGCTATGACCCAGCACCGTCGTAAAAAGGTACAATTATTCTTGTATACAACTTGGGTACATGACATCGACGACAATGGTGTAGAATTTTGATTAATAAGTTATTTTAAGATAAGGTTTAAACAATGGGTGTAACTTTGGGAATCTATTGGGTTCTGAGTTCTGACTGAAGTAGCAGTTGGTTATTGTATCATGGAAAATCCATATATTTAACTTTCTTTTCTGAAGCATCATTTTCGTTTATGAATATAGGTACCAATTGTTTTGCATGATGGGAATGAGCAAGGTAGAGTTTGGACTCAAATATATAGTGAAGAAACAAAAAAACAATCAATTCCTGTCGTACGAGCGTGGCAATTGAATGAAAGAATGTAAGGATTTTCTCAAATAATGCTTTTCAATATGTTTCTGCTTTGACACGCGGAAACCTTCTTCTTAGGTATGGAGAATTACAAGGCCTCAATAAACAGGAGACTGCTAATAAGTACGGTAATGAAAAAGTCCTTGAGTGGCGACGCAGTTATGACATTCCTCCACCAAATGGGGAAAGTCTAGAAATGTGTGCTGAGAGGGCTGTTGCATATTTTCGAGAAAGTGTAAGTTCCTTCGTTTTTTGTCATCGGCCTTTTTCTGTCATTGGAAGCCTCTCCAATGTTCTTGTCTATACAAACTGTTTCAGTCTCTTGTATTATTTATATTGCCACTAGAATGTTGTGTATGGGGATTTTACAACTTCTGATCACTGTAAAAATGTGCAACAGATTGAACCGTGTTTGCAGTCAGGAAAAAATATCATGATTGCTGCTCATGGTAATTCATTGAGGGCCATCATCATGTATCTTGACAATTTAACTCCAGAAGAGGTGAAAAGTGATCTTTATCTCTATTTATTCTCCATCTTTTAACAAACAATTAGAACTAGATTTAAAGATTGCTTGCCCACCTCTTTAACAGGTTATAAGTTTAGAACTCGCAACAGGCGTACCAATGCTTTACATTTTCAAAGACGGGAAGTTCACTAGGAGAGGAAGCCCCCCAGGACCTGCAGAGGCTGGGGTTTATGCTTACACAAGGGTATGTAGACTTCATCGCATGCTTTGTTTAAATTTAAGCAATATTTAGCGTGATTCCTGATATTTCCCATTTGATCAGACGTTGGCACAGTACAGGCAGAAGTTGGATGAAATTCAAAACTAAGAAATTTAAAAAGTAGGTAATTCTTTTACTCAGTTTCCCAGTCTATTTTACGTCTTCGCTTGCAATCTTATATACATGTCTGTTATACAGTTAAATACAGACATACATATTCGGAGTTACAACTCAAAGATATGGTCTGAAGTCTGAACAGCGCATTCATTTGCGATTTCGGAAAACTTTAAAGAATAAAACTTTCCGTTGAATGTATTAATGAACTGACTTCTCCATGTAATTCTTTTCATTGTTTAAGGGCAAGTCAACTTGGATATCAATGTTAACGTTGCTTAATGCTTATTAATGATTTATAGATGAAAATGACCTAAACAAATTTGAGTAAATGAAAATAGTGAAAAAACGAAAATATATGAAAATAAGTGTTACTGTAGTTTGTAATTTACGCATAGCTTGGAGTTTACTTTGTACAGTCTTTCATGGATTTAAATTCAGGTTTGAAGTTCATTACTTGTTTTCAAGGTTTTGCAGATAATTTTTTTGGATAAACTTTTTTTTTGTTGGGTATTCTCAAACTAAATCCCTTTGTAGTAACATTTGTAGTTAAGCCAAAATTACCATCCTTGCGACTTATAAAGCAGGTGACTGTTAGATAATCAGTGTCTAGTTTCATACAGTTCAGTCCATCTGTATTCCCAAATAAGAGTCATCGATCATCCTAGTTTTGCCTCCAGAAAGTTCTCCAAGGAAGACATCATCAATCTTTGGCGGCGTAGGCATCTAATAATGGAATGACTCTAATCACTGAGGATGTGGTCCTTAACTGAATTTGCCTATCTCTTTCTTCTTCTTTATCAACTTTTGGCTATGGTACACGAATGAATCCAGAATTCCAGAAACAGTAAAGATACCTGAGAAGAAGACATTATGAACATGTTTTTTAAAATCTGCTATGGGATGAGGGTTAGAAAGAAAAATGTTGTTTCATTCATTTCTTCATAATGAAAAACTAAGTAAACCATGTCAAAGCGAGAGATAGAGCCACGTACCTCCAACAATTGCGCAAACATTTGTAAGGAAATGCAGAAATGAAATATGCTGCTCAGTGAAAGTAACCTGCAGAAAATAGAGGAAAAAGCTAATGAACTTAGCTTCTATAAATGCTTAGTGTCAGAGTTGTGTTGAGACAACTGTATTTCATTAGATGCCTAGTTGAAAACAGACTTAAACTGACCTTTATTGGTGAGAGATCATAAATGAAGAAAATCCCAGGAACAGCCCGCAGCAGGCCAACTTCAGCACCCATAAAATGTTCAGTCACAGAAAACTGCAAGGTGCAGAAAGGTAGAATGCTAATATTAAGGAGTATGGACATAGCTTCTATATGAGTGACAAGAACTTCACATTTCACAATACAACACTGATTTTTTCAAAAGTAACTCACCTGATTTGACTGGATGGTATGCCCGTTGACATCTGTATACACAGTGGGTACAACCTGTATAAATGAAGTATCTTATATATTGTCCACAGATGAGACTGAGTCACTAGTACATCACAATAGAGGAGTAAGCTCCTTATTTGCATATATGGACAGACAAAATCTTCTTACAATGAATGGTTGCACCAATAATCTTTACAGTTTGAAATGATTTAAGATGTAAAGTTTCTAACTTCCTATGAATACTTAAGTGATTTTCATTTACAAAAGTATAATAGAATGCAGGCTTCTTTGATGGATACCTTGATGAAGTACTGATACATTCCACTTGGAGTGCGTTGTGTCCATTGCACGCTGAGTATACAGTCGGAAAAAGAAAATAATAAGTACCTTCATCAGTAAAGTTCAAATAGAAACCATATAAGAGTATAAGACTACAATCTGTAGTTACAGAGAGAATGAGGATTACCCATCTAACGGATTTACAACGCCAGGGAAATAATCTCCAAAGGATAATTTATTAATCTTGTGGCTAATCTGCATAATTTAGCAACAAGTGGCAAGGGCAGATTAAAAATTATGTCCCATCTTTGCAAAGAATGTGGGACAAATTCAACTTACATTAAAGCTATCCTTTTGAAAAGTCTTGAGATCATGAACATGCATATTAGAATGCTGAAAGCTTTTTCCAGGTGCGAAATGGAAGTTTCCTGCTACTTTGTTGACTTCTAAGAATCCATATAAGTTGCAGCCTTCACCATCTTCCTCTTTAATCCTTTGAAGGAAACCTTCTCGTTTGCACTAAAGATATGTCAAATATGTTTGTCAAATGTTTAAACTATTTACATTGCAGAAACAATGAAATATAATCTGGGTATATCATATTAGATGTATTTAAACGGTAACGTAAAGTTTGGAATGGACTTGAAACTTTTTAGGCTTCATAGAACAGTTCACTTTCAAAACCCAATGGCGCCCTCATGTTGCGTCTTCGGGTTGAAGTTAAGCCTCCCATATAATATCAAGCGTTGATACACTAACTTAAAGACTTCATTAAACAATCATCAAGACAACAATTAAAAGCTTCAAAAACTAATGAAGTGTGACTCAACAAACCTGGTCTATTGAGTCTGGATCTGATAAAGCCCAACCTTTCTTTCGATATGCTTCACGAACATCTTCACAAGTATTACAACAATGATCATCTGCCTACAGCAAGAAGAGGCAGAAATCAAATTTTAAGATACAAATTTTGAGAGCCAGTAACAGATATAAACTTCACGTGCATAATATTTACAGCCTCTAAAAAGTAATTCCTTCTTTTATTGCCTAAAAAGGCAATGACCAGTCGGGTCTAAATTTCAGAATACTAAATTAATGTTACGGCTTCCATCTTCCTCTAATCTTTTATTGGTAAACGAAGGATTTACCTAACTAAGAAACTCAACATTTATGCATGATGGGATCCTTGTTCCTAAAAAGTTCATGACATTCCAAGACAGAAAGCAAGAAAATTCTTACCGAAGCACGCTACCTATTACAATCCCTTTAATATAGTGTATAGAAAGTATTCATTTACAAGTGAGTATAAGAACAGGTATATTTGAGTTCATTAAGAAGGTTAACAGTACCAAACTTAATTTATGAATTATGACACACAAAAACCTACAGCAGCTTAAATCAGCTGATAAGTGAGCTTGTAAAACAACAATATCATTTGAAAGAAACTAAAAATACAAATACATACAGTGTCAGCTCCGTAGCATGAACCACAATACGTTTCATTATGCTCCAGTCTACCACCATGTTTCTGTAAGGGATTATCTAACTGCAGCACGTAAGAAACAGTTATTATATATTAGTAGAAAAAGCTGTCCTGCATGCAGAACACACTAAAATGAATTTGCTACATCTTGAAGTTATTTTCTACCAATAAGGTCATTTCTTGACCATAGCGTAATTTTTTAAATGTCATTGCTACAAGTCATCTAGTAATATTGAGACTTTGAGTAATATTTCGATGCAGTTTTACCCACCTTGGGAGCTCCAATACCATCTTTCCGTGCCTCGATGAGGTTTCCTTGAGGATCTAATCTGTTCTTTATTATATCATGTCTCTGCATAAAGTAATATTCCGGTAAAATCAGTGCAGTAGGGACTTGACAGTAGACACATATTTTCTCGTCAAACTATTCGGTATTTCAGAAGTTGCATAACTATTAATAAAAACTGTGCAAGAATTGAACAGTTAAATCAAGATGATCCCTCGATTAGTTTCACTTAAAATTGCGGAACCCACAACTGAAATTGACTGGTCACGGAAATGAACCACAGCCGTCATTTTCTCCAAATGCATATACTTGCATTACTGGTGTTTCTTGGCTCTGAATATCACACACAGTGCAAGCAAATGCATTTGGAGAAAAATCTGGTGAGCGGAACGATCGTATGCCTCAAAAGCAAAAAGAATTAAAGGCATTTGGACCTATGATCCACCGTTAGGTGGATACAGCCGAGCAAGCCTGTTAGGTCACAATAGACAATTATTTACAGATGAATCAAGCAGGCAGTACCAATAAGATGTTGCATTCACAAGTTGTCACCGATTATCCTCTCATCTGCATTTTCTTATAAATAACTTAGAATATATGCTAACATTTCAGATTGAAACGCTGTCTAACGGAAATACTACATAAAATCAATTTTATTCCTTTGCCAAGTGTTCAACTCAGTGCTGCAATATGCAGGATCAGTACATACCACATCAAGGTGTTCTTCTCCACTGATATCCATGGCATCGACACTAACCATGGAACATGCAAGCGCTGGAAAAGTGATATCAAACTGCATAGTTACATATGAAGCATAAGAAAGTTGAATGTTGCAATCTAATAAAAACAAGTTTGACAGCTTATGTTGGCTACTGACTCTACGATCACAAAACTGCTTTGTTTTGTATGCAGCAAGGGTCTGATGAACTCATATCACTAAAGAAAGAAGTCAGCACTGTTGTTGTTGCCAAACTATTTTTACATCTAATAAGAAATTCAATACAAATTCAACGCGGTATATAATTGCCTAGATTTGATGATAAAAATTCTCCCTTGTTCAAATGGCAACTATCAACATTGTAACTCAACTCAGATAAAAACAAGCGCATAAACTAAAGCACACATAATAACCTAACACAATCATAGATTCATAGATGCCGTATGATCCTAAAAACAACATCAGTTACACAAATGACCTAACAATTCAACACTAAAAACAAAAGTTTATACATTGATTTTCAACTGTTCTCCCCTCGAAGTATCCACAATCAGCTTTGTTTCTGTAACAGCATGAAGATACAATCCTGCAACCAGAAAAAACAAAAGCTATTTCAATATCCAAGCACATCTCTAAACCTTAACCGGACGGCGATCGAATTTTAAAAACGACATACTGAGTTCCGATACGAAAAGCAGCAGCATAATCAAAGACGAAGCGATTGTGATGACGCCACCAGAAAGCGTGCGGCTATAAAAATCCTCATTGATCTTCGGATACGCATCCAGATTCCGCAGCTTCGAGATCATATTATCCATATCCGAAATCGACTTCAGTCGGATGAAAATCTACCACTCGCTGTGATTCTCGGCTTATCAGATCGACCTGTGCGACGATTGTCGTTCTCATTCGTCTTGCCGGCAACGGCGGCGTTTTGGTCGGTCGTCGGTGAACGAGCTTGACCGATTTCAAGATTTATCGAATTTAATAAAAAATAAAAAGTTATTTAAATGATTTTTTATTCTACTGAAATTAAAAGGGATGTCTGGTTGACAGGCTGAACAGCTTCTCCCAGACACGATAAGTTTTGGGCCGGCCCATAATGAGCCCATATAACTTTTGAATATGAAATGAGACCGAGTGCATAAATTGTCCTCCTTTACCAATTTGTTTTTTTGCAACTAGGCTTTGTTGGAACTCAGAAGTGGTTCAAGTCTTCTCTAGTGCATCTCGGTCTTGAATATGAGGTCTGTTTAATCTTTGAGCTATGTAGAAATAAATTTAAAAAAAATAACGGAGCTTGCTTTATTAAAACTCTTTTCAAGTAAGAGAATCGTTCACTAGCTTATGTTATCCTATTTTCTGAATAGAAGAAATCTTCATCCGAGTGTCTAGGCTTTTTAGGACAATCTCCTTCAAAGTGCGTTGTAAATATTCGTCCGTGAATATAAAGTCATATAATCTTAAACCCTAACCCTAGGCATAAACAAAGACAACCAAACAGATCATGAATCAAACTCCATTTTCGACTATTCTAATGATCCACAAACATTAAACTATTCAAAAAACGAATCTAGATCAAGTGGACCAGAAGCAGTGCATACAAACTCCCAACACCAACCGCTAAAAAAACTGATAAACCCTAACACCCAACATGTTGCTTTTGCATCAAACAACACTTCAATTGTAATTAAGTCTCAAAAGCAACACTAAAACTATTAAAAATCAAATATAATCAGTTAAAAGAAAGATTGGGAATATCCCAAAACATTATATGTAAAAGTGGATGGAGGTAAAAGACATGAAAGTTGATGAAATTGAGAAAGGTGAAGTCAGGGCATGTGGAGTGGTGGCCTGGAAATTTTGAGTAAGTGGGCTGAGCACTGATGATTGGGTAGGCCCATGATGAATCATTTTCGAGGCTAAATGACTAGGTCCACGTTTGAGGTGGGCCATGATTCGTGCGGATCGCAGCTTATTCATTTTTTTTATTTTAATAGTTAATTATATGCTGCTAGTTGATTTCTACAGTCATCAAAAAAATCAAATATTACGAGATAATTAGGTATGAAAAAGATACATGGCATAAGTTTTGATTTTACCAAAAACACATCTTTATTTAGAGGATACAACAATTATAAAGTTAGATGCTAATTCATGATGAGCATTCAACTACATTTACAATCTTAATTTACATTGTTCATTTCATCTATTACTTTATCAATTCGATGTTACATGACAATCAGTAACTCACTATATTTAATGTTATCTATTAACGCAGAAAGTAGACATGTGTCACTCAATTAATGAACTAGTTGATGAGATGAACGTTTAAGATGACTCTTACTAATATAATTTAAGGATAGTGATGTACTTGAACGCTTCTTGTTAATTCACTACACTACTGAAAATTGATCAAAATAATAGTGGTATAAAATGAGTCATATCTTAGTGTTTCTCAACTAAAAAGTACCTAAACAGAGAAGGCAATCTGCTGTAGCATTATTTGCAATGAAAATAATGGACCCTTTGACAAAAGCTCCGACTAAGCAGTGTCGTGCATGTCTTGTCGAATAAGGCTTGATAATCAGGCAAACCATCAATTACAAAGAAAACTTTGTGTGTCAGTGTGAACTGTGTGTTGGCAAAGAGTTGGATTTTCATGAAACTAACCGAAAGTTTTCTACACACTTTATTGGGTGAACATCAACAAATTATTGATGTCTGATATCTTTCGCCTCGACTTTTTTATTAAGACAGTGATGCTAATTTCAAGAGTCTGCCCTTTATAAGAGGTGATGCATAATTCAAATTCTTAACTAGGTAAGTAACATGAGGAAATTCAACAATAACATGCATGGTATCACTGACCTTGACTTTTGTATAGCAAAAGTAATTGTAGTTGCTCGTGAGTTAGAAATTATTGTGCCCAACAAATTCCAGTTTTTCGTTAAGCAAAGAAATTCAGTTGATAAATTATTCCACATCATCTGGAAAAATAATATGTTTTAGATTTTATAGAATAATATACAAAAACAATATTGTTTCTGATTTGTTAGGCTTGAAAATTCGATGCTCGAAATTTGAATTCTAACATGTGCAAGAAACTTCGTAGTAAAGAAATGAATATATAAAAATACAAAACATATATGAGTAGAAAATCATTCGAATGTACGATGGAACTTTGATAATAAATTTTCGGCTTTGTTCCACCGGCCATATGTTGAAATTCGGTAGGCAATAATAAAGCGGACCAAAACTTTCATGTGCTACTAGCAATAAATACGCATTTGGAATTTGCACTGTTAAAACTAATACTAGGAGTATCATTCAATGGCAGACTCTTCCTTTTAACTGATTGTATTACTCCCTCTGTTTCAAAATAGTTGTCCCATTTGAGATTTCACACATATTAAGACAAAATGTTTTCATCCATATATATTATTATTCAATGCGCATTAAATTAGTTCAAAAATCATCATTAATCTTGTCAAATAATCAAAACATGCATTGAAATATACCCATTTTTACTTTGGTATGTGGAACCATCAATAAATGGCATGATTAAATGTTTAAATAAAAGTTGAAATTAATGAGATATGTAAGGGTAAATTGGGAATTTTCTTATCAAATAGTTTCCTAATGTAGTAAGTGGACAATTAATTTGAAACATCTAAAAAATGAAAGTGGGACAATTATATTGAAACGGAGGGAGTACAAGTTCAAGGAACCTTCTCTTCTTATTACATGATCCATTAGGAGTTAGCTCAGTTGACAAGAATATGAACTATTATCGTCAATCATCGGAACTAACTTAGATTCGATTCTCGATGGGGACAAAATATTAGTTTTGTAGTCCATACCATAACTAATTTAAAAAATACAGAATGTATGAGAAAAGAAGTGATGTCATCTTGCTGATATCACTACATATTTTAACTTCAACCAATTTTACGAGGACTGCGGGATGGGGGTCTACGCAATTTTGTGAACAAATCACTTAGAAGATGGTTGTATTTTCTATACCTGTCTTTGGTTAAATAAAACCGATGCACTTTCGGCCACTAATAAATATTTAAACATCCCAGCAGCCTCGTCATTACAGTACCTTTTGTTTGTTTAGTTAGCTTAAGTATTTAAGTTTTATAGCATTATATGTATATTCTAGAACTATGTTCGTGTTTGGATTCCGTCTGGCCAAAATTCATAATTCATAAGTTAATGTAGTTTTGAATTAATAATGTAAAACAATACACTTTGTATTAACAAAAGAATTAATTTTTTTGAATTCTTTACAAAACCGTGTATTTTTAATATTCAATAACTCAAAACGACGTCACTTTGACCATAATGTGTTGTTGGTGTGGACATGATCCCAATCCACTTTCATGCGATTGTTAAAACATCTCAATGTTCTATTGGAGTCCGGACTCTGAAGACACCTACTTTTAATAAGATACATATTTTTATTTGAGATTAATATTAAAAATGGAATCAAAACCCTGAGCTCTTACAAGTGCAAAACTTTGTGTAAAATTTGATATTATCTAATACTAAAAAGTAGTAACACGTAAACTTACAACGTTACAACCATATCGGCCTTTGGTGTCTCTTAAGAGTTACTTAATCAGATGTTAATGATTTGTAGGGTAGAAATCAATTGGATATATTATGCATGGAGATCTAATAAGATCATTAAATAAATAATTCACTACTGAACGCACGAAGAATCCTTGTTAACCAAGTGTTTTAATACTAATTAACTTATCATTCTCTAATTAACATTAGTTAGCAATGATACATGAAATCTTTGACTGTAATTCGACTTTCTTGTCTTGGAAATGTCCCTCTATAAATCTTGTGGTTATCATCACACCTGTTTAATTACTCTAATCGATATAATTATTCAGTTGATTATAATCAAAGGAAACAACTGACCCATATTAGGAAACTTGCCTAAGTTCTCCCATTTTAGAATATCCACATGCATGGCACGGATATGTGTATACATGGAACAGCACAACAATTAAAAACATAAGAGAAATGGTCCCTTAATGATTAATGTTATGTTTAGTGGAGATTTAACAGAAAACTAATAATACTTAGCTTGTTCTAATTAACAATTAGGGTTATTTCAGAAACACCTTCCAGGAGAGACCCGCCCCTTGTAAAGTTCCATCCATTATAGTTGATACCATTTGCTGCTTGAAAATCTGCCTAACCACACACAGTTGTGCCTTTAAAGCCCCAACAGCTTAGCTTATTGAAAACATTAGTTTTGAAGTAATGCCTCACGACAACTAAGTTAGTATTTGTAAAATAAATAATAAAGAAAACAATAACAACGACAGAACATCAAACAGTGAAAGAAACATTCATTCACCGCTGCAGGTATGTGGCTACAGATTGTACAATTTGTTGAATTTCGACATGCTCATATACGGACGTGGTCGAGCTTGAGCTTGTGAATCATGGTTGTACATCTATATATAAGCTAATCATTCTTCCATCTTCAGTACAATATGAGACATTTCTCAAATTGCCATTTCCCAAGACACTTGTTATTTATCAAGTGAGCTCATTCACGACACTATGATCCTAGGCATAATTTAAGCTGGTGTATGAATTTAAATAGAGGCGCCATGTATAGGCTTAAACCCACTAGTTTTGAACTACAATGAATAGAGGTTTTCCATCAAGCTAGTATATAATTTTGATTTCGATCAAATAATTGATTAATTAGTTGAGCAGTCCACATCCAAACATGGAAACCTCTTCTACATTGGCTTAAATTAATAATCAACCCGACTTTTACAATGGTGCATAAATGCATCCTTACACAAGATCTACTCTAAAAACAGTTGGTTCCACTTAAGTGATATTTTTTTGAAGTAGCTGTGCACATAAACATATGAATACCTCTGAGATGATACACTAAAAATTTAAGAGTAATTTAGGTGACTAAAACGAACAGTTGAAATCTTTCTTAGTAAATTTTTTATATATTTTGAAACAATCATTTTGCAATGCAGACATATCAGTCGTGCTGGCTAATCACCAACAAAGTCACAGATAAGAACATGACATTGTAATGCTAAACACAATCACTCACCAATCAACTAAGCATAAAAACAAGCTAGCATGCCATTAAGTTCTTTTACAAATTTGTTATTAAAAAAGTTTTTTTACAGGAAAATTAAAACTTCAAAAGCCAAGACCCTAAAATAAATCATCTTTGAAACTGATAAAAGATTTCTAAAAAGAAAAAAGTTATTTCTCCATGATCAAGTACAATTATGAAACCAATAAAGAATATGAAAAAGAAAGAAGCAATTAGGAGCATCTGAGTTATGATTCGTCTGCTAGTGCCTTCCGTATATGGATCCAGTTACGTTACAAAATGACTTATTCAAGTTGAACCAAAATTAATGAAACTCTAAAGTTTGTGTTTTTCTTATCAAACTTTTATTGTATAGTTTGGAATAAATTTGTTTAATATTTATATACCTTTCAGCTCATTAAGACACCCTTTACTTCTACTATAAAGAGCCTTCCACCATCTCCCAATAGAGCTCGCTCATCTGCTCTTTCATTCTCAACAAATCCCATTTACACACTGATCTCTGCCTCTTCCAAATTTCCCTTTTGTATTTTGCCGTCTAGTTTGTTCTCTTAAATTCAGGTTGGTATAATATGTTGCTGTACAATTTTTATTGTTTCAGTAGTCTCAGAAAAATTGTTTCTGTTCTAGCCTACATATTTCTGTCTCTCCGTATTTATATCCATTTATATTTATTTTATATGAGATTTATTTGGTTCTGGCCACTGGGGCTTGGTTGATCTGTTAAGAGCTATGTTTCAAAATTTGTTGCAGAAAAATGACAAACCAAAGTGTGGTAGTATCATCAGATGCAAGCTCAGGGATTGGAATGTCAATCACGCTGGCTATTACAAATACAGTTATCTACCCTACGTCAGCTCAGAAGCCGCCACCATCTCCGGGAAGTTATATAACAATTTCTCGAAAGTTTCCAAGGAAAGTTGAGACTGTTGAAGCAGTACAGCCTGTAACAAATAAGATCAATGCATGGGTAGATTCTATGAGGGCTTCCTCGCCGACCCATTGTAGGCACTAAAATTTTAATTTAAGTGCTGAAAATTAAAGATATATAAAGTAATTATTTGAATTTATATTCAAATTAATTATTTTATGAAGAAGAGGTGGACCGATCAAACCAGCAGATTGGACCAATTAAATTAACAAATTGAACTGACCAAACTAGGGAATTGGACTGACCAAACCAGAAGATTGGACCAGTCAAACCAGCAAATTAAACCAATTGAACCAAGCCCAAGACACATGGCCCAAAATCATGGAGGCCCAAGCCCATCAAGTTTCCCTATAAATAAGGGACTTGACATTCACAAATCATTTCAAGAGAATCATTTGGTGAAGTTAGTGAGGGAAGCTGTGAAGAAGAGAAGACAAAGCTCTCCAGGCGAGCATCCGCTGAAGCATCCTACAAGTGCACACAACGCACTCACAACGCACTCACAAAGCCCCTCAAAGCATTGTGGAATCAAGTCACTGCGACCTCCACAACACAAAGAAGCTCAAAGCATTGTGGAATCAAGTCACTGCGACCTCCACAACACAAAGAAGCTCAAAGCATTGTGGAATCAAGTCACTACGACCTCCACAACACAACTTTCTGAAGAGAGGACAACTCTCACCTTCTAAGCTAGCTGAAGCAGTCAACAAGTGCAAAGCTAAGCATCTCAGCTCAAACATTCAACAAGTGCACACACTGCACCGCTGTCAAGCATCTGACCGCGCACTGGAATCAAGTCATCGCGACCTCCACAGCGTGAAGTTCACTCCACAACACAACTTTCTGACGAGAGGACAACTCTCACCTTCAACAAGCGCATTCAACACGCTGCCAGCAAAGCTAAGCATCCCAGCTCAAACAGTCAACAAGCGCATTCAACACGCCGCCTGCACAACATCCTCAACACGCAGTGGAATCAAGTCATCGCGACCTTCACTCGTTCAAGTCAACCAAGCTTACGCAGACACAAGCATTAACGAAGTAGAATCAGAGGAGCAATAGAGATTGTAACACACAAACTTCTGAAAATCAAACAAGAAAACATTTGTACCTTTATTTTGATCAAAACAAAATACTGAGTTTACAAATTTGGTGAACCCGACGTGAGGCTCTCTACCTCTCATCCCTACAACGTGATCAAACCAACTACAAAGATGTCTGCTCAACCAACTAGTTCTCCTACATCCAACCATAGATATGCTGCAACATTGCAGTCCAAGCCTGCACACACTGGTGTTTGCACCAGGAGTATGACCAAAAGAATGCTTGTCAACCAAGCTGCTGCAAGCTTACGAGCTGCTAAGGTGTCAACCAAGGAACGCACATTCACCGCTGCTTCCATCGCTGCTGCTACAAAAGCACTCATTGCATCCAACTGTTCACATCAAAATGGAAGGACTTCAACCAATGTTGCATCTTCGAAGACAAAGTCAACCTCTGTTGAGAAGGATGTGTCATCATGCACACAGCATCTGTTATGACGATTGGTACCAAGTCCCTTGAGGAGCAAATGCTTGAGATGAGGATGATGATCGAGCAAATGGCGAAAGACAACGAGGATAATACTAAGCAAATTGAGAAACTCCAGAAAGAGGTGAATGACTTGCGCCAGGAGAAAGCCAAACTTGAAGAAACTGATGCGGATGAGATGTTGAATGATGATGACGCCAACAAAACCATTCCAGCTGAAGATGCAAAGAATGAAGGTGTCACCTACAATGAAAAGCAACTGCAATGGATGATAGCAAGTGCAGTCAAGAATCAGCTAAGCGGTGGCTCCTCAAGTGGATCACGCTACTCAAAGCCTTACACCAAAAGAATTGATAGCTTGTGCATGCCTGTAGGCTACCAACCACCCAAATTCCAACAATTCGACGGCAAAGGAAATCCAAAGCAGCACATTGCACACTTCATCGAAACATGCAACAATGTTGGCACTGATGGTGACTTACTGGTGAAGCAATTTGTACGCTCCTTGAAAGGAGTTGCGTTCGACTGGTATACCGACTTAGATGCCGAATCAATCAACAGCTGGAACCAGATGGAGCATGAGTTCCTCAATCGATTCTATAGCACAAGGCGTATCGTCGGCATGAGCGAACTAACCAACACCAAGCAACGAGAAGACGAGCCTGTTGTGGAATACATCAATCGTTGGCGTGCACTTAGTCTTGAATGCAAAGATCGCATCGGTGAAGCTTCAGCTGTTGAGATGTGCATTGAAGGGATGAGCTACGAACTTCTTTACATCCTCAAAGGAATCATGCCAAGAACCTTTCAAGAATTGGCGACGCGTGCTCACGACATGGAGATAACTGTCAATATGCATGAAAAGAATCACTTGTCATACTCAAGGACGCCCGTTGAGGAGGGTACGAACATTGACGACATCGACGACATCGACAAACGCGCATCTGAAGAGGTAATGGCTATCAGCACAAGCAGCTATTCGATGAAGATCTCACCGAAACACAAGCTAAACACAAAGAAAGACGTCATTGTCAAAGCCTCCAAACATAACAAGCCAACTCCTAAGGAACTGTCAACAAAGAAGACACCTGGGGGCAGTCCGCAAAACATTCAAGATGTAGGATGGACTACAACATTGCGAAGAAAGCCAGAAAACCAAAGGATGCCACAAACACCAAATACACTTGGGGGCAGGAAGAAAGCATGTCACCCGAACAAGAAACCAAAGAAAGTTATCTCGAACCCACCGCGTTTCTTTGATAGCCTGAATCAAGATGCATTACGTCCAAGG